>JANTPZ010015445.1:762-32216 GCA_025593235.1 Vachellia pachyceras | reverse complement strand
GGGGTATCAAATTGGTTGGCTCAAAACAAGAATAGGAGAGGGGGAGAGGGGGAGAGAGAGAGGATAAGATAAGATAAGTCAAAGTATATAATAATGGGACATGGAAATAAACAAGTAGTCTATGTGGGAGAGGGGAAGAGGGGGAGGCTGCAATAATAGCAGTAGCAGTAGTCACTACTAGAAAAATGCTCTTTAGCGATGGAAAATCCATCGCTAATTGACTATTTTCCATCGCTAAAATGAGGATTGTTAATATTTTCTGTCGCTAAATGGAAATTTTCTAAAGGAAATTAGGAAATTAGCCATTTAGCGATGAATTTTTCCGTCGCTAAATGGCATTTTTCTGGTAGTGTAATAATCAAATAAAGAACACTTGCTCTCTTAATATCCATCAATTAAATTTGAACGCAAAATATATGGTCCACAATTATATAGTGCTTGTTTGGGAACACCGTTTCCCCAATGGTACACCCAAGTCAAGATAAAACTATCTTGAAATCTGTAAAATTCATTTTGAAATCCGCAAAATACCTCGAAATTTGTAAACTCCTTTCTCCCAACGGAATTCCTAAACACACCCATAGAAGCTTCATCATTGTTTGCAACTTCAAACTTATTATTATACTTCTGGCTTGTCAAACTGTTATAACTATAATTTTTTTGTGTGGGGTGTTTTTCACTTCTCATTTATTTTCTCATCTGTTTCCGAGTTCGGTTCTCATCATTCATAAAAAGTTGTATTAGAGGCAGGTTGCATCTGGGACTTGTAAAAATAGACATTATTGGAAACTTGTAGTTGCACGTGTTTGAAGCTAATAATTAGGAATTGGCTCTGTTTTGCTTTTGGTATGAACTTGTTTGCGTGCCACAATATTTGGAACCTGAATATTGCCAATTTGTTCTGCCTACTCATTGTTTTTAGCTTCGCTGCTCATTCCAAACAAAACATAATCATATTATGAAATTGAAGTTACACATGCATCTAAAAAAGAATAAAGTTCGATTATGCAGTTATAGTACTCCTATATAATAAAAATTCACTTTACCAACAAAGATGTAGGCACTTGGACATTGACCGACCAAAGATGGGGTTGATGAGATAAATTAGTAGTTGAAAACCCCTTATCTAATGATATAAGATATGCCTTTTGGGACATTAGGTTTGGAGTTTGATCCCCATCTCAAGCACAATGCTTGCTGTCTACAATTTAAAAAGAAAAAAAGAAAAAAGAAACCAAAGAAAGGTACTTTGTCACTAGTCTTTCTGATTTTAATATGAAACATTAGAAAGGGTAACTAATTTGTTGCTTCTCATTATTAAGCAACTCCAGCAATTTATCGAAAATTTAAAATTTTTAATCCCAAAATGAAATTAAACTGATATATTGGCCTTAAAGTATAATTCCACCAAATATAAACTTGAAATTTGTTTAGGGCTTCAGACGATGAAAAATTATTATGACAAAATTAATGGATAGTACAGAATAAAAAATTAAAATGTCATGCAACAAAACAATAAAACTAATAGCCTCATACTCTTTGATCTCATATCTAAGGAAAAAACAAATCATTTCATCATTCTTCAAAGAAAATAATTATTTGAAAGATAAAATAATGAATATCAAAATATGTAGTATCTATCAACAAAGATTGATCAGCTGCCAATGAATTGATTTACAATTCGTAAGGTCTTGGGTTCAAATTTTGCTGCCAATGTGAGTAACATGTTGGTGGATGATCTATAAACATTTCTATAAACACTCTATAAGTATAGATGTGTGTTTTAACTCTGGTGAACCATATGACTGAATTTACATAAACTTTTACATACAAAAATGTAGTATTTCTTTTAACAAAAAAACAATGTATTATTTATACCTTATTTAGCTTTAAGTCTTTGAAAGCTATTTCTTATTAAAATAACATATAGTGTATGAAAATGCATGCTAAAGTGAAAGCCTTTTTATTCTTATACCCTTCTCGCAAAATGTCACAAAGGTGTATGTAGTCATATATATATCAGCAAAAGTTATGACCGCTTCAAAAAAGTTTCTGTCTCAGTGCAATTTTAGTACTTTTATTATCATATTAGTGCCATTTCCACAGCTAGAAGTAATCAAAGAAAGCTATTTCTTTGTTTTTTATTTTTATTACATATACATACATAATATATATATATATATATAAATTTATATCTCTTTACATATGTTCCTAGCTACATAAGTCAGTTAATAAAAGTAAAACCATGTTGATCCAGTAAGTTACAAAGCTCTCAAACTAATATTGCATGAATTAGTCTTTTCATAAACGTCGTCATCTTTAATCATAATGAAGTTTTCATTCGAATTATAATGAATGCCAAATAATTATACACACATTTAGTGATGTGAATGATTCAGTCCAATGATCAAGACAATGACAAATTATGACAGATCTTAACAAAAGATGGGTTATTATATAGCCACCAATCTATATATCCTATGTAAATGAATACATGATTATTTTGCTTAATTATTTGTCAATAAGAGCTTAATGGTATGATCCTAAAGATAGGCCATTAACTTTTAGTCCAAATTTTAAAAAAAAATTTCTCTGCAAAACTATCATTTTTATTCTTGGTAAAGTCTCCGTTTAATTATTATTATTATTATTATTAGCTTTTATTACATTACTGTTTCTTTCATTTTTTTTTGTTTTAATTAATAATGTCTTTGTTTTACTCTTTAGCTAGGTTGGGTATATACTCTAATATCATCCTCATTTTCTAGTTCATAAAGGCTTATTGTCATGAATTGAAAAGGAAAGAAATATTTATAATTTTGATATTTGTAATTAATTACCAACACATCAAGTATACGAATTATTACGCGGTTCAAAAATTGAACTGTAGTTGTGATTACGAAAGAAAATAATAATTAGATGCTTGACATCATGACATGGATGATATTAAGTTAGGTTTATTAATTAAATAAGGGTTCAAATCAAGGGGATCAATGATTAATGCGCATTCAGTATAATTAAAGTGAAAGACAGCTAAATCCCAACTAGTGCTGTGCATAAAACCGAGTAGGCTAGGTAAGTCAGTCTGGTTCAACCCAATTTGAAGCATAAAGAAACCAATCTAAACACGGGACTGGACCGACTAGATTGAGTTAGTTGTTCAGGTCATGCTAGATTTTAAACCAACCTTCAGGATCAATTAGTCTGACCTGCCCTATTTTATTTATAAATAGTTTTTAATATTTTTATTTTAAAATTGCTCTATTTAAAATTTATGCTTCCATTTCTTTCTCCATCACGTCTTCTTGGGACTTGGGAGCTTTAGGCTTAAAGCAAGTCTCTCTCTCTCACACACCACATCCTCCTTCTTCCTTAAACATCTCCCTTCATCACCAGCGTTAGATTTAGTCTATACCTCATTCTCTTCACTTTTTCTTCTTGTGATAATATCAAAGCCCACACATAATGATATCTGTGATTTTATTCTGTTAAAAGTGAAGAAATGATTTATGCAAAAAGGGTATGATTTGTTTAAAAGCTTAAGGAACATGTGTCTAGCTACTTTCAGGTGCTTCTTATTCCCGTTTTCTCTTGCCTAATTAACGTTATCTCCAATGAAGTTCCAACTTCTTCATTTTTTTTAAAAACACTGTGGTGGTCTAGTAGACTACTGTTGAACCAAGTAGACCAAACTCGGTCTAGTCTCTCGTCGGGTTTGCCTCGGCCTAGGCAAGGCTTTGGACAACAAGCTCTAACTCGAGCTAATATCATATAAAACCTTGGGTTGATACGACTTTACAAAGGAAGAGCGAACAGAAAAGAAAAGAAATCACAGAAAGGAAGAAAAGGACGAGCAGAAAGAAAAGAGATTGCAGAAAGCATTATTATTGAAAGCACTGTATATTCATCTTTTTCTATCTAGTATCTCGTGTCCCTTGTTTCTTTTATACACGTGTCAAGCCTTTGATAAATAACAAACTGAACAAGTTAACTAAAATACTAACCATACAGTAACAAACTAACTAATAAGCTGTAACTGACTAACTAAATAGGAAACTTAGTCACCAGCTCTGTACACACTGTCACCCACCGCAAGCTGGAGCATGTATGTTAAGCATGCCCAGCTTGGATAACAAAAAATGAAAGGGTCCCGGAGACAGGGGTTTGGTGAAGAGGTCGGCCAACTGATCATGAGAGAGAACTGGTAGAAGATGGATGACCCCACATTGAACTTTCTCACGAACCAAGTGGCAATCTAACTCAATGTGCTTGGTTCGTTCATGGAAAGTAGGATTAGAAGCGAGTTGGAGAGCAGAACGATTATCACGGTATGGAAGGGCAGCCCGTGAATGTGGTATATGGAGATCATCAAGAAAATACAATAGCCATTGAATTTCACAAGTAGTCATAGCAAGTGCTCGATATTCAGCCTTTGAGGAGGATCTAGAAACAGTCGGCTGCTTCTTGGTCTTCCAGGAAATAAGTGAGTTATCCAGAAACACGCATAGCCAGTGATGGACCTACGGGAATCAACACATGCAACCCAATCACTGCCATTGAATCCTTTGATCTGACCAGCAGAGTTGTAGGGGAAGAACAGACCTTTTCCTGGAGCAGCTTTGATGTAGTGCAGGACTCTATGAGCAGCTTGGAGATGCAAATCAGTGAGGTTGGCCATATACTGACACAATTGTTGAGCGACAAAAGAAATGTCTAGGCGAGTTGTGGTCAAGTACAATAGACGACCAACCAGCTGGCGATAGGATGTTTTATCTATTAGAGGAGTACCACTATCCGCAGAGAGTCTAGCATTGCGATCCATAGGAGTGGAGGCAGGCTTACACTCAGAATAACATGTATCACACGGTAAATCCAAAGCAAATTTCCTTGGACATAATGAGATACCAATTTTGCCACGAGCTACCTCAAGGCCCAAAAAATACTTAACAGAACCAAGATTTTTCATCCTAAACTGAGAATCCAATTGTTGTTTTATAAACTCAATCTCAGATATATCATTTCCAGCCAAGAGAATGTCATCAACATAAACAAGTAAAGCTGTAAAATTGGAACCAGAAGCCTTAATGAATAAGGATTATCAGCTTTGGACTCTTTATATCCAAAAGAGATAAGCACAGAAGAGAATTTTTGAAACCACTGTCTGCTGGCTTGTTTTAGACCATAAAGAGATTTTTGAAGCTTGCAAACAAGAGAGGGATCCGAAGAATGAAAACCAAGAGGTAACACCATACACACGTCCTCATCAAACTCTCCATGTAGGAAAGCACTGTTTACATCAAGCTGTTGGAGGTGCTAATTGTGTGTGGAAGCTAGAGCAAGAATTAGTCTCACTGTGGTCATTTTAGCAACTGGTGAAAAAGTATCAAAATAATCAATTCCCTCAGTTTGAGTAAAGCCTTTAGCAAGCAAACGAGCTTTGTAATGGTCTAGAGATCCATCTAAGCGATATTTCTTGGTGTAGACCCATTTACATCCAATAGGAGATTTTCAGGGGGTAAAGAAGTAAGGGTCCAAGTGTGATTATGTTTCAGAGCAGCGATTTCATTAGCCATGGCATCTCTCAATGGTTGGAATTTAGAGGCATGGCGGTATGTGGTTGGAATATCATTAGAGGAGATGGACAAGCAAAAATGTTTGTAAGAAGGTGAGAGGGATTGATAAGAAATAATAGATGAGAGAGGATATATAGTACCTGAGGAGGCTGGCACAGTTGAAGTACTAAGGGACGAACAATAGTAGTCCTACAGATATGAAGGTTGTTTTCGTGGCCTAGAAGAGGCTCGAGTAGATGTAGAGGTGGGTGGTGGTGGAGTAGATGAATGGATATGAGTAATAGGAGGTACAGAAGGAGACATAGTAGGGATAGTTGGAGAAATAGGATTGTCAATAGGGAAATCATCAGAGGCACTTGGGGTAAAGGAAAAGTTTGTATCAAGGTTTGATGAGGAAGTGGCAACTAGGAGAGGGATAGTAGAGGCATGTGATGCGACATCTTTATGGGGGAAATAAGATTCATAAAATGTGACATCCCTGGAGATGAATATTTTGTTGGAGTGCAAGTTCAGGAGAATGTAACCTTTAGTATATTCAGGAAAGACTAGAAAGATACATTTGGAAGCTCTGGGATCAAGTTTATTTCGATTGTGAGAAGGTGTGCATGCATAACAGAGGCAACCAAAAACTTTCAAGTCACTATAAGCTGGAGGGCGATTGTGGATGAGAGTAAAAGGTGTTTGAGAGTTAATAATGGGAGAGAGAAATCTGTTAATGAGGAAAGCAGCATGAGCAACAGCAAAACACCGGTAAGATTTGGGAAATTTAGCTTGAAATAGGAGGGCTCTAGCAACATTCAAGAGGTGTTGGTGCTTTCTCTCAACAATATCATTTTGTTGAGGAGTATCAATGCAAGAAGTCTTATGAATGATACCTTTGGAATGATAAAAGGAATGCATGGAAAATTCAAGACCATTATCTGAACGAATAATTTGAATTTTGGCATTAAACTGTGTTTCAGCGTAGGAAATGAAGGATTGGAGGTGAATTCTCACTTTAGATTTGGACTTCATAAACAAAATCCAGGTAAAGCGACTATAATCATCCACAATGGTTAAAAAATACTTATAACCTCTGATTGAGGGGATGGAAAAGGGGCCCCATATATCAACATGAATCAGGGAAAAAATTTTATTCCTCACAGAAGTGCTTACAGGAAAACTTAAGCGTTTTTGTTTAGCTAGGTGACATACATCACAAGGTTCATGTTTAGAAGTACAAGGAATTGTGGGAAATTGGTGATGCAAAAGCGTTAAAGTGGAGTGTGACCTAAATGATGATGCCGCAAGTCAAATGGTGTGGAAACTGCTGAACTGGCTACTGTATGTTTGAACTTGATAGGATGAAGAATATAAAGTCCTTCAAATACTTCAGCTGTACCAATCGTCCTCCAAGGGGAGAGAGCATGTATGTAGCAAATGGAAGAGAGAAACAGAAAACAACAATGAGCAGAGAATGTAAGTTTGGAAACAAATAGGATATTGAAGGAAAAATTAGGGATATATAAAACATTACTAAGGTTTAAAGAGTCAGAGAGACGTATGGTCCCTGAGATAGTGGCAATGATGTGAGTATTGTTAAGAAGTTTAATGGAAATAGGAGATATATGTTTATATTCTGAGTACATGGTAAGGGAATGACAGATATGGCCAGTGGCTCTTATATCAATAATCCAAGAGTTATGTAGAGAAAGAGCAATAGGATTACCTGGACTATCAGTAGATAAAGGAATAGCATTGAGATTGTGAATAGCAGGTGCAGTGGTAGGTGATGTATTTGATTGTGATGCGTGAGTAAGCTGTGGTGCGGATTGAACAAGTTGCAAGAGTTTATGGTATTGTTCTGAGGTGAACTGAGGTGAAGGAATAGAAGAGGTGACATGGTGTATTTGTTGCTGTCCTAGAACAGAAGAATGGTGCTGAGGTTGGTTGCGAAACTTGAATCCCGACAGGAATCCATGCTTGCGATAACATGTTTCAATAGTGTGTCGTGGTCGATGACAATATGTGCAAAACTTGGCATTGGTGTCCTTGTTAGAAGGCTTTGATGAAGCTCCAAGTTGTCGTGGTGGTCCTTTATGAAACATAACCATCGGCTCCATGCCTAAGTGAATTTCACGCTCTTGTTGCAAGATCAAAGAAAAATCTTGTTGACTGATGGTAACAGATCCAGTAGCATGATCTGTGATTTAACGGTTGCAAATCGGTCATTAAGACCCTTCAGGAAGCGTATAGCATAATCCTGTTCATGGTAGTTGTGACAGTAGCAGATGAAATTGCAAGAGCACCTTGTAATGGGACGAAGATTGGCAAATTCATCCCAGAGTATTTTAAGCATGGTAAAATATTCACTAACGGTTAGATCCCCCGTTTAAAAGAAAAAATTTCTTCCTGTAACTAAGCAACACGGAAGATATCACTCTGAGCAAAGCGATCTCTTAAATCATTCTAAATGTCATATGCTTTATCTAGCCACAAAATACTCTGAGCAATGGTAGGATAAATGGAACGAGTGATCCAGGTACTCACCATTGTATTACACCGCAACCAAGCAGGATATAAAGAATCTGAACTAAGTGGAGCAGTAATAGAACCATCTATAAAACTTAAGTTGTTCTTAGACTGTAGAGCGATTTTCATAACTCTAGACCATGTATGATAATTTGGTCCAGTAAGAACGAAGCTGACAAGAACCAGGGATGAATTTTCATTTGGATGCAGGTAATACGGGCTTGAAAGATGTTGAGTAGAATCAGCAACTTGACTCGGAACATTTACGGTGTTACCGAGAACGGAAGAACTTGTTCTATCGGCGTCGGAAGCTACCACAGTAGTGGCGGCGGAAGAGCTCATTATTGCTCGGATACCATAATACGACTTTACAAAGGAAGAGCGAACAGAAAAGAAAAGAAATCACAAAAAGGAAGAAAAGGACGAGTAGAAAGAAAAGAGATTGCAGAAAGCATTATTATTGAAAGCACTGTATATTCATCTTTTTCTATCTAGTATCTCGTGTCCCTTGTTTCTTTTTATACACGTGTCAAGCCGTTGATAAATAACAAACTGAACAAGCTAACTAAAATGCTAACCATACAGTAACAAACTAACTAATAAGCTGTAACTGACTAACTAAATAGGAAACTTAGTCACCAGCTTCTGTACACGCTGTCATGGGTTGAGGGTGAATCGATTTTACCTAGTCTTTGTGCAACCCTAATCCCAACTTTGAACACACCATTCACATGCATACATATAGTTATACAGCGTTTCAATATTTGAGTCCTATCTAATGTACTTTTATGATGCGATTTATATAAACTGACAGATAATTTTTTATCATATTTATAAGGTACATCATTGATTATTTATATGAATAAATAATTATACCCTTCATTGTGTTCATTTTATTCTCATAAAGTATAATGTGTATTAAGCATTGATAAAATAAAAAATGTTAACTTTTAATACAAAACTAATGAAATGTAAAGTTTTTCTTGATCTATATGAAATATGCTATAAATGACCTATAAATAGAATACAATTAGATGGGTAATTATATAGTTGAACTAATTCATTTTCGTGCACAAGTTTATTTGCATTCTACAATGCTAATTATATGTATACCATTTTGACGATTTTTTTAAGATGAACTCACATTATGAGTTTTTGTTCAAATGTTTTTGTCAAATATCATTCTGAAGCTTTGTTTGATTAATTAATTGGGCAGCTTATCCTAATCAATTTTAAGTGTCAATCACATCAAATAATATATATTGAAATAGATTCGCATACGTTTTGTGAATTGATGTTCTACTTACACCCAATGACCCGAACTAATAAGACGAATGTTTAGTTTAATCAATTTGAAGCCACTTTTCCTTTTCAAATCAAGATTGAAGAGATCATATTGAGATGAATTAAGATTATCATCTTTTTAATTTGTTTCGTTCCTCAGTTTCTGACCCACAAGATCGTATATGGACTATATAATTCGGTTCCCAAAAGTAACTCATAATAAAAAAAAAAGCTCCTTAATTCATGAGGGGTCAACGTCTTTTCAAAATTATATAATTGTCAATCTAAATAAGATCTCCATCATTTAATCTTAATCTCATCGATGTGATTGAGAGGATCGTCCAGAAGTTTCAACCTCCAGGGACTAATTAATTTTTATAATGTATATACATGCGCGGGTGATTCCAATCAAATTGCAAAACCATATCTTTTTCAATGGCTAACAGTACTACACACGAACTAACTCCTAATCGGAAGCAACACCATATTATTATGTCCTTTTATATTTATACTATATTTCACTGTTTCGTTTTTGTATTATTTGGCCGGATTTAAATGTTGTTGTTGGAATACTTTTATAAAAAAAATATTAGTTTGTGAATTTTATTAATTGTTAAGTAAATGGTACAGGATTAATGATATCATTAGTTCTTACCATTTAATTGAATTTTGATTTCAGTCTATGTAGTTTCAAATAATAATTTTGGGTCGTATAATTTTGTAAGGACTTGATTTGAGTTTAAGAAACTCTATTAAAGTGCATGTATCAAAGCCAAAACCCATTAAAAGCATAGGAACCAAATCATTAGGTTTTGTTTTCTATATTTAAAGAGATTTGGTTCTCATTCTCATTACAGCATTGACTCAAACCAAGTTTTTAAGAAATTACATGGACTAAAACTATCATTTGAAAATATAAATTTAATTACTCCATCCTGTCCCTTTTATAAATTATAATTTTTTGAATATGGTCAATATTTGGTCTTCAAATTTACCCTCTTTGATTTTATTCCCACAAGTTTAAAACTAGTGATTTTGGTTAAAGTATACTTTTAGTCCTTTATGTTGCGTCAGATTTTATTTTAATCCTTTAAATTTAAAAAGTGCAGTTTTAGTCCCTCAAACTTAACGCCGTTAGTTTCTCTTAACGGAAATTGTTGACTCATCAAATTTAATTGATGACTGTACAATAAAACGTTGAAAAAACATATTCACATTTTAATTTTAATTTAATAATCTAATAAATTTGATATTTTAAATTGTATAAAATAAAAAAGATTTATAATAACAACATTAAGTTTGATGAGTCAGCCATTTCCGTTAAGAGAGATTAACGGCGTTAAGTTTGAGGGACTGAAAGTGCACTTTTTAAACTTAAAGGACTAAAGTAAAACTTGACGCAAACATAAATGACTAAAAGTATATTTTAACCTTTATATTTTTATGAGACATGATTATCAATATTTTAAGTAAAATAAAATTTGAGGGATCCAAATCATTGATTGAATTTGATTGACCAAAATTAAACTGAAGGCAAACTCAAAGGACCAAAGACTATATTTACCCTTTTAAAATCTACACTTTGGATATATCTGAATATTTAATGCATCTCTTCTTCATGAATAAGGGATTTTTTAAAAAAAATAAGCTGTACTATTTACATATTTATCGTCTTTACCCAAATTTAGAGAACTTCTTTATTTGCATAATTTAGTGATCTGTACCTCATAAAAATAAGATGAGGAAGTGAATATTTTCCAATAGGTTGCATTTAATTAGTTCGTGTGGGCATGGGTAGTTCACATGCACTAATTAACCTACTCGGTAACAATAACTTATGATGAACCCTTTGAATTAACCTCGGTAAAAGTTATTTTTATTCTAATTTGTGTTTTAGAAAAGTTGAGATAAAAGTTAATTACTGTAATATGATTTATATTTGGAAATGCTTTATAAAAATTAAATTTGATAGAAATTTGTTCACACGATATATTGAAAAATTAGTCTTAAAAATTTTACCCTTAATGTGCAAAATATTTGTAAGCTTTTGCCAAAAGAGTATCTAGTATCATATATTTTTCGGAGGAACAAAAATACCTATAAACATTCAAAAGCATCATAACCGTTAAATATAATATAAAATCTCTACTTTTTTTATTGTAGGACCCACACTAGCTATTTTTGCATATGTATAAATAATGATGTTAACTTATATTTAATAATAATGATATCTTTACTCTCAATTTAAATGTCCATGGGTATTATTACATTTTAAATTAAAGATTTAAATATCAAGGAAAGTTAAAAGCCAAAAAATATTGTTTTCAGTCTAATGTGACTTTGGAGTAAAAAGTTAGTTGATTTTCAAAACCATGCCAAATGGCATCATTGATTTTTTATTCAACTAGCTCAAAATATTTCTAATCTTAACTGACTTCTGAGGCTCCAAAACAAGCCATAGCAAGTCGGTTTCTATTACAACACTGACAGAGAATTTACTAGAGATAGTTTATTAATCATTAAATATATGCGTTTTCTAATACAAGTTAAATATATGATTTTATTATAAAGTGCATTTGAGAGGTAGTATATTGATTGGATCAGCTTGTACGTTAGCCATAGCAAGTCGGTTTCTATTACAACACTGACAGAGAATTTACTAGAGATAGTTTATTAATCATTAAATATATGCGTTTTCTAATACAAGTTAAATATATGATTTTATTATAAAGTGCATTTGAGAGGTAGTATATTGATTGGATCAGCTTGTACGTTATACAACATGTATCATATGCCTCATATTAAAATCCAATTTAGGTGAGCGAATTAAATTAATCAATCACTTAAGAGTTCTAAACATGTTGATTGAGTAGAATTTTATATTTGTTTCTCTTTTTACTAGATCTTAAACGATATTAATTTGAGTTAAAATGAAAGAAATAACGTGATTGAACATCCTTTTTCTTAATCACGAATGTAAAGTCAGAAATATTCAGATTAGATATACTAATGCGAATTCAATTAACCACACAGAAAAAGTGAGTTATTACTACTTACTATTGCAAAATGATCTCTTTAGGATAATATATATATATATATATATAGCTTAGAAATCGCGTGAAGTAGATGAAATTAGTCAATCAATTATTGGTTGATTGGGGTATCACATGTATGCCATCACAATCTAAGCTAATAAATCAATCTTTAAAGTTTACGTCACGAAGTGAAGGTCAAGAAAAGTACCAAGATCAATGGATCTCAATCTATGATTTACCTTTCATTCACTAATCAATCAAATCTTTAATCAGCCCTACTTCCTAAGATTTGATAATTGTAAATTCTTCCCATCATTTGACAAGTTCTGCAAATTACGCACAATTTTATCTGCAACCGCAGATTGAGGTCCAATAAGAAAATAAATTAACAAAAATGGCAGTTTAATTAAATGCCACTAAATTTCTTTTAACTTTCTCATACCCTTGTCACTTCATTTTGTTTTTCCCATCTTCTTTTATCTTATTTATGTCGGAACCATTATTTCTTAATTTATGAAAACATGTTATCTCACTTATTTTTTGAACTTTTATGATTTCTTTGAACTTGTTATCTCACTTATTTACGCACACACAATTATACATAATAAGATGTTTTAATACATATTATGAAATACTTATACATATTATTAGATTATATTTCAGTCTATTTAGATTTATTAATCTCTCCAGAAAAAAGTCATCTGGATATATATTAAGGATGATGGTTATATAATATTATTGTACATATAAATATTTAGAATATATATAATCTAAATTAATTTATTTAAATTATTGTAACTTATATTAAGGATTTGAGGTAGTATACATATGTAATATAAATTTATGAACTTCAACATGACTAGCTAGCTGTTCTGACATGTATAATGTATAATCTCAGTATGCATATGAATTCACAAGGACAGGACCAAACCATGAAGGTTGAGGGAAAATTATACAAGTTTCTTTTGAAATTAGTGAGAGAAAAGAATATGATGAGGAAAAACTCTCAAAAAAATAATAATTTTTTTTACTACATTTGGAAGTTTTCCTCTTCCTAGTATTCTCTCCCACTATTTTTCTATCACTTTGCTCCTACCAAAACATAACCTTACCCCCTCCTCTCCCAGGAAAAAAAAACCAGCCAAAGATAGGGTAAAGTTCACTTTATTGTCATTTAATCATTTAATTAGTGAGAGGGATATATTCTTGTGGAAGAGGAGGAGAAAATCAAAGCAATAAATGAAAAGGCGTCAAGGAAAAAAAAATATTATCTTCAATCTTAAGAAAGATAAAAATATCTTGATCACATAGGTAAAAAATTGTCTAAAGGTAAAAATGTAATTTATTGTCTAAAAATACCCTTATTTATACAGAATTTGAATGAGAGAAAAACAATGAAATAATTAATTAATTTTTAAATAGACTAGTAATATATCTTTTAAATAGTAACATGCATGTCATCTCTAAACATGTTCTCATACGTATAACAAAAGGAGTATATTTTAAATTAGGGAAATTCAGCGGAAAATACATGTTTTAAAATTTTATTGAATATAAAATCATGAATTCGAGATATCGGTGGAAAATAGAAAGGACACATATCTTCTTGGTTGGAAATTCAGAGGGCTACGCAAAAAAAAGGAAATAGTTAGGGTGGCAAATAGGGTAGGTTTGTAGAGATAGGGACAAAGATAACGTATTGCCAGATGCAAAGCAAAAGCTGAAACACTTTGTGTGGACAATAGCGCAATAAGAGGTCAAAAGCCCAAAAACAAGTTCTAATTATTCTATCCACAACTCTCTGCATGCGAAGCTGCTTTAATTTTCTCTTTTTAGCCAATGATGGAACCGACAATTCTTCACCTTCATTATTTTCATATCCATTTTCTGCCATTATAAGGAAAGTTCACTATTGCTAATTAAACTAGTCATTTTCACTATTGCTAATTAAACTAGTCATTTTCACTATTGATTCGAAGGAGATATATTTTGTTTTCCATTATTGATTAATATATTATAAATTTATTATGCCTCGGTTTTTCCTTTTCTTCTAAAATCACTTTGGAAAAAAGATAATTTCTTTGGCTGCACGTAATGGAACTTAATTTTGGGAGAATGACTGACTGTCGGTGCGGTTGGATTCATCATATAGTTCGTCTTAATTGGTCAAATCCATGTTTACTAAGAGTAATTAAGAAATCGGTTGTACTGTTTACAATTTTGTATCCCTTCATTTTATGGGGAAAATATTTTTTTACCAACAATAATAGTTACTGCTCAAACCAAAAGTCGCCACTAAGTTAATGTCGATTTTTTTTTTTGCTGTTAGGCTATTGCTGAAACTTGTGGTGCATATAATAATTTAAAGGTGATTATGAACACACACACAACTAACTAAATATGTGTTTTAACTTTTAATGATTAATGCACCATTGAAAGGCCAGGGAATATAACAGGATTACTTTGGAGAAACGATCGAATGCAGAGAAAACTATATGAGAGATATTTCGGATTAATTATTTGAATTTGTTTTTATTTCATAAAATGTATGTGGTGCTTCATAGTAATATCATTTTGGAGGACTTAAATCATTAGTATATTTAAAGCAGAGAGTCAACATCGCAAGCATCAGTTCTCCACATACTAGTTTCCTCAGCCAAAAAACAGTGGGTTTTCGTAGGTCCAAAGGGAACTTATATAATGAAACCTCAAAGAAGCCATTGGATTAGGATTTAGGACCCCCAAATGATGATTTTCAGGCTTTCTAAGAAGGACCCAAATTAAACTCACATGTACAGAATGCCTATAACTGGTTTTATTTGGCACCAAGCTTTAATTTCTAAGTAATAAACAGTTTTGCTCATGTGCTTCCGTTCTTTATGTTTAAGCTGAAACACCTCACATTTATTGTTGGAATTTAGATCGTTCATGATAGATGATCTATATATAATTCAACTCAATAATTTAGTCGATGAGCCAATTAACTTATAATTGTATTTCCTTCAAGAAGAATAATTTGTCACAGACATTTAGGATCCAGATATTAATATTGCAGCAAGACATATGGCTAAACAGCACAATAAGTCTCGAGAGCAAACTTCTGTCTCTGGCCATTTTAAGTGTCGTAATATTATTTGAGAAACTCAACGTAATCAAAGGGCACTGATCAGTATCTTTCTTTATTTCACATATTTCTCAATATTTAATATAATTATTTCTCACTCGTTGATATCACGAAAAAACCTTTTATTTTCGTTATCTTCAGAGGAAATAACAGGCCTATACTCTGCAAAAACAATTTCACTCAGCAATTGGGCCTCTCTGTAAACTTGCAGAAATTGCAGCAAATGATCTGTTAAGTTGCTTCAGATTCCTGAGTGATTTTTAGCTTTCTGGTTACAAATGTGTCATTGTGTAATGAGCATAGGTTAGAACCGTATCCCAAAGGTTAGCTTTTGGATATAAGGTAGTCCTCACTTGTAACAAGAATTCGTCTTCGGAAAACTCAAAGCCCTGTAAAGCTCTCTTTCAAGGAAACCACCCAATGTGGGACTCATGACACATTGTAAAAAGTAAACCTACACATCATATTTAATTCGGTGGTTTACAATCTCTAGAAGAACTGCATTTGGCGGGAAGTACAAACTTGTATGCGTTGTCTGACAAAGTCATGTTCCTTTTAGAAGTGCGAATGAAATGAATGATTTCACCAGCAGCTAGGAGTCTATATATTATCATTTGATAAAAGTAATATGATGAAAAGGATGATACATGTTTAGGATGATACATGTTATCATCAAGAATAATTAAGCTTAATTAGGCATGTTGGTTTAGACCTTAGAGATGATATTGCAGGTTACACTGTAATGATCACAATCCCAAAGAGAGAGTCCATCTCAAAAGGTTAGCTTATTAAGAGAGAAAGTCACTCAATCATTGACCACACCGCATTTGTGAGAATTATAAATTGACTATCCATAACACGTACAGTTTGGAAACTAATCAACATAAAATCTTTAAAACCATGAGGGCAGTAGCATTTGGGAATAAGACATACACAAGCTAAGGCACTTGCTAAGGCTATTAAGAAAATATCCCCCCTCTTGAAAAGAAGAAACCATTTTTATAACATCTTGATTGACCTTTTCCGATAATGATGGAAGAATTTGGCATGAAAAACATCAAAACTTGGGAGAAGTATCTTGAGGTAAACCAAAAACACTTCTTCACTTTCTTCCTTTGGGAAATTTTCCATTAAAAGATCCACATGTTCCTGCTTTATTTAGCTTAGGCAGATAAGAAGGACAAATCCTGTCGTATTTGTTGAATCAGTGATATATATATATATATATATATTAATGTACGAGTGAATGCTGGACCACCACAAAATCATGATGATATCGTACAATAATTTTTTCTATACAATGGTATCAAAGTTATTCCAATGAATTGGTATATATACCCTATATATATAATTGTATTCTCCTGATGACAATGGTGTATGAATATTTATACAAAAATAAACTATTATTGAATCAAGACATCGATGAAAATAACGTTCAACAATAAAAAAAGATTAAGGATAAACATGACTATTTTCTCTTAGTTTAATTAATTAACAACTCATTTTTTAAATAACCACTAATCAAATTAAAATAGTAGTTTTTCAATATATTAAGGCTTAGATAAGATAACATGATTTTTTTAGTTTGTAACACTGATTAAATTACATATAGAGATTGAGGTATATTTTGTTTTTGTTTTTGTTTTTTTGAAACGAGGGCTATGAAGAAATTGTGCAAGAAATAAATAGTTACCTGCATGCGACTTGTGACTTGTTATACCAATAAGTTTTTTTATTTGGTTGCATCGTTATCCCAATATATTAAAAGCAAATTCCTAAATCCTATAAGACAGGTGTACAGATATTTTACTGATTATCTTTTATGAGCAAACCACTTAGCACAACTGTTAGCTTTCTTTGACTAGTAGGTCTTGAACTTCTCTGATAAGTGGATGATTGAGATATTTTTTGCAATGTATTAATGTTAGGGCTTTAACGGAATTTCCAGTTAATTTCTGGTCATTTTTGGATAATTTGGAAGCATCAACTGAAATTACTAAAACCAAAATGAATCAATTGAAGATCCGGTATATATGCTTAGACATCAAGGAGAGGAAGTAAGCCTCTCTGCATAAATATATGATACTTTTCTTTATAAAAAGAACAACTCATGAAGCAATGGATAAAAAGAAACACACACACTCGATTAGCTTAAGACACAAGCAAGACAACTTCAAATATCAAAACCTATCACTTTGTGTGTGTGTGATTGTGTGACGCAAAACACATCCCTCTCTTCTGACAATATCTTCTTTATATTTATTTTCAATACGTTTTATTCCATATATAATAACCTAAACTCAAAGCATTATTATATATAGCAAGCAATTAAATCAAACGCCACAATAAGCCTTGAGAGGAATTCTATGATTCCTGGCATCGTCAGTGTGATAATAATCGAGAAACTCAATAAACTCAAAGGACTTAAATTGAAGAGGATGCTCCTCATCCACCAGCTCCTCTGGTGCCTTTACTAAGTGTCCTCTTTTTGGCTTTGAAAACAATCCTGCTGAGTATCTTTCCTTGTTTCCTCTCAACATCACTCTGTGGAAAACCGGATCCAGCCTTCCATTTGTCCAAGCCTGCACATTATTTGTATCTCTCATGGTTTAATCATATATATAGATATCAAGCATTATTTCTTATTAGTCTATGTCGTGTAAGCTAGCTTCGTGCCCTATTAAAATAGTGGCTGAGTGCATAAGGTTCCCACTAAGTGAGACTTAGGGGGGATGGATTTACTTAGCCTTATCTCCCCAAGTGAAAGACTGTTTCCAGGATTCTTAATTGAATTTGAATCTATTAGAACCAAGTCAAATGGCAGCAATATCATTGCTCTAAGGCATTACACACACATGTATAAAATTAATGTGTAAATTTACTCTGTAAGTTTTCGTTCAGAAGTAACGTTGTCTCATAAGTTTCTTAGGATTCAATGTCATCTTGGAAAAAGTTTTAAAACATAGCAATCTTACCCCACCATGTTAAAAAACTAATGTTGACCGTTGGTAAGTGATAATATTACTTCATTGTAATACTTCGAGGGCAATCTTGATTTTAAAACCAAAAGACTTTAGGGTAAACTTGCATCTTAACCTCTGTGTGTGTGTGTATATATATAAATGATTTTGATTGACCATAGTTTTTATGAGAATATAAAGAGATGGGCTTACATAGAAACAGTCGCCAAGATAAACGACGAAACTATGAGGCGAGGGCTTGATCCATTGTCCATCTTTGGTTTCAACCTCTAAGCCCTGAACTTCATTTTGATACAGTATGGTCACTATGCCACCGTCCGTGTGAGGGCTTACACCCAACTTTTCTTCTTCGGTTTGAGGAGCTGTGTATTTCATAACCCTCAGAAGATAACTACTTGAGTTCATGTGCTCATCCAAGTACTTCTCAACTCCTAAACTTTCCAGAACCATCTTCCTGAATATCTTCTCCAGCTCTGATAGCTTCTCTGAGAAAGCTTGCAACACTTTGCTGACAAAACATGACAACAAACAAGTTGATTCACCATACATAAATCAAATTAAAAGTCATGTTTTGGTTAAAAAGAGTCGGTAACAAATAATTATAGTGAAACCTGAAACTTGGGTTTCCTTCGGGCCACAAGGTTTTTTCCATGCTCTCTACGTTCTCAAGGACATTTGGTTCATCGATGCCGATGCTCTCGTACAGTGGACTTCTAGGGCCCTTTCCCAGATAACCATAATAAGGGATTTCATAAACATTTCGTAGCTTGGTTTCATGGGGGAGATCAAATAGTTCCTTGAGCACAAGAAAGAAGGATTTTCGAAGGTCTAAAGGAACCTTATCAAACAAAGCCTCAAAGCAACCGTACTCTTTAAGTGCTTTGATGACTTGGGATTTCACTTCCTCCCATTTAGGGCTTTTGCATTCCAAGTCAAGGCTGTTAAAGTCAATGACTGGAAGCTTTGGAGTGGTTTCTGAACCCATTTTGTTTCTTTGGCCTCTAGAAGGGAAGTGATGGGGTTTATAGTTTAAGCTAGATTTGAAGATGCGTGTTCTGATGAGTCCTGACCATGCCATTTAAATAGTATAGGGTTTGTGTTTAAGGAATAATTTAAATGGAGACACAGTATTATTCTGAAAATCAATTTGTCGGATTTTTTTGGTTGGTTAGGTGAGAATCAAATCTTTATTATTATATAGTACGGTGTAAACTAATATATTTGGCTTAAAATAAGGAAAATTTTGAATTATGAAAGTGGTCCACCAAAATGATCAATTCGAAGCTCTACGTAGGCTAAATTTAATATGTTGTGACATTGAATAAAAACTATGATATATATAAATTCAGCCGTGTTAGCCACCTCTCTGATATATATTCTCATTATAAGTTCTTGTTGGACCACCAAGTTGATTTTATGTTGCAATAGACCAATTTTTACAAATTAAAGCAACATCAATGTGTTTGCATTAAGGTCTCTATAAAATTTTATTTCTCTGGACAGTGATATGTTTGTTTACACATATATGGGCGAACCAAGTGGGTCGTCAAGGAAGTGATGATATGAAAAATAATGTTTGGACCAGAAATTAGAGTGAATTATATTGTAAAATGATGTTATTGCCAACGGAGTCTGAAGATAAAGCTCAACGAGATATTAATGAAGTAGTATGATATGTGTAATTTTTGTCCATATACTACATGATTGTAGCCCAGCTTGACGTCGCATTTTCTTTATGATTAGTAACATATTAACCATGCTTGTAGCCATATTTTAAAATATAATACTAATATACTCCCGCTTTCTAATCCTTAATATAAGATTAACTTTGTAGTTGAATTTCTTCATTAAAGTAAATATTATATTAAAGATCAAGAAGTGATAACCAAGAATGGCAAAAAATAGATAACAAAAAATGGTGAGGGCTTTCTGAAAGAGGGGGAAACATATGCTAATTGATGGATATGCCCGTGGCTGGCGCCCTGATCAACAAGATTAAGAATGGCTACTTGATCTAATGAACTTCGCCAAGTTTCTTATAAGTTTAATTCAGCTAAAGTCTCATTTATTAAACCAAATCAAGTTGATATAATTAATAGAAGCCTACACTTCACATGGATTACTGTAGGGTTGTACCACCTTCAATCCTTAATATATGAATCGGTTGACTTTTTCTAGATAAATTAATGAAGCTAATTAATTAACTTATATATTAATCATTTATCTTCAAACTACTTTTTCTGAGTTATAAATCAATAGATAATATAATGATACAAATAAGCAGTTCAGATTATATGTCATACTTAAATAATTTATTTAACTTTTTCAGTCACCGCACAAAAATTCAACTTATTCTTATACTATGTTATACTATATACTAATGACATTGCTTCTGCAAAATAAGCCGCTTAGGAAAACCTTTCTACGTTAGTTTCTTATATATGAACAGTTAACATAGAATCTCCACATTCCTCGTGGTTTACTTGGTTGCTCAATCTTGTCGTCCGAGTATATTGTTCTTAAACCTTACAAAAACATCTCATTCGTTTATTTTAATTTGATGGTGGTCCTTTTGCCACTTCATTCCGTAAACTAATTAAGTGAAATATGCGATGATAATAATCAATTAAATCCAAATGCTATATAGACAGAATTATGATACACACGGGGACAGGATTTTCTAATAACTAAATTTAACAAAGTTCAAATCTATAAAAGAAAATCCACGCCCTTCCAACACAGAACATCTATAAGATCAATAAGAGTGGGATAGTGGTTGATCAATTTGATTGAATTTGGATAATAGACTCATGCATAATCTTACCCAGCAATATAATTAAGATAATGCATTAATAATTAGTTTAACTTAATCATTACCTAATAACATTAAATAATTTGGGTTTTGAAAAAATTTTGTGCCAGATTTTGAATTATAGTTGTCTTTTCTGTAATAATCATTTTGAAAAGAATGGGGAACTATACATATTATATTGAAAAGATCAATGATTTCTTCCATAAACTTTGTTTGTGCTGTCTTTGGTACGAAGTTTTTTTGGAAGGAAGGGGAAGGAGGGAAGTTGCTCTCTTTCCCTTGTTTGACTGATTTCAATTTTTTGTTTTTTCAAATGGGTTGAGGATGATAGATCAAAAAAGGATAATATAATCCAGTGATTTTTTTTTTCAAGATGATAAATTGTCTTATATATATTTATTTATACATTGATAAATTGAAAATAGAGAAAAATTCCATTTAAATTAATGTATGAGGGTAAAATAGTTAATATCATATTAACTTCTCTCACTTCCTTACCAAACAAGATACCATCAAAATGCCTCCTCTTCCTTCACCTCCAATCAATCCTTCCCATCTATATCTCCCCGAGAGAGCCAAACTCCTCTGTCTCTCATATTATTTCGTAAACGGTAAATCATGTTAAAAAAGTAGTTTCTATAAATAATCCAAACATGCATATAATCTTCAAATTGAGCTCTGCTCGCTCAACTCAAACAATACTTTCTGGAGATACCATGAACTTAAGGGCTGCTAATAATCCTAATTATGGTTTTATACATATATCACAAAATTCATTTGTATTTTAAGTAACAATACAAGACGTGGGATATGGGGGAATTACTGTAGCACAGATCCAACAACACGAATGTGCAATAATTTATTCTCTGGAAGACAATATAGACACAAGTTTAATATCATTGCAATTTCCTTAAACACCACAATAAGTCTTCAAAGAGAATTTCTGTCTCTGGGCCTCTTCGGTGTAGTAATATTTGAGGAACTCAACGTGATCAAAGGGCTTAAACAGAAGAGGGTGTTCTTCATCCACCAACTCTTCTGGTGCTTTAATCATATACCCTCCTTTTGGAATCGAAAATAGTCCTGCTGAGTATCTTGCCTCACTTCCTGTCATCATCACCCGGTGAAATGCCGAATATAACCTCCCATTTGTCCAGGCCTGCAACACATTTCTCAAGCTTTAATAAAATAAAATAAAACAAGACACTTCTCACAAGTAGGTTTTTTTGGGTGAGGTGCAGGAAATATACTCCATCAACAACAAGTCTTTTTTCACTAAGTGTGGCCAGCTGCACGGACAGCAAAGCATCATTGTGCTTATCAATAACCAAATATTTGTATAAATTGTTGTTAATCAAGAGACCTACTCAATAACTTCATACAACCCACTGAAGATGTCACTCAATGAAGTCATTAGCAGGATCTCTTGATTAATTAACAACTTATCCCGAAATTTGGTTGTTGATAAATTATAATGTTGTCTATATAGCTGACCCACTTAGTTTACTATATGCATCTTAGTAATTGGTTTTTGTCAAGATAAGCTTTATACAATATGGGCATACAAGGAAAGAGTCGCCAATCATAACGACAAAACTGTGAGGTGAGGAGGGTTGGAATGTGATCCATTTTCCATCTTTGGTTTCAACTTCTAAACCCATAACTTCATTCTGGTACAGTATTGTCACAATGTTCTTATCTGAGTGCGAGTTTAAACCAAGCTTGGCTTCTTCAGTTTGAGGGGCACTGTATTTCATAACCCTCAAAAGGTAATTGGTTGAGTTCATGTGCTCATCTAAGTACTTCTCAACTCCCAAACTTTGCAGAACCATCTTCCTCACCATCTGATCCAACTCTGATAGCTGGTCTGAGAAGGCTTGTACAGTTTTGCTGAAAAAATAATAACAAATACAAAGGCAATATGATAAAGTGATGAACCCACAAAAGTTTGGGAGAAAAAACAGCCCTTAATTGATCAAAACAGAATTAAGTTACGGATGAAACTTGATTAAGAGTACAATTTGCTATCTGCCAAACAAGGCCTTATAAGAAGACAAACAGAACATATGACTGATAAAACTATGTAGATGACACTTTCCAAGGTTTAATTATCAAAGTCTTCATAAAATCATCACAAATTACATATTATGCTGGAAGAAATGACTACATATGATTATTTAATTTCATTGTAAGAACTGATAAATGAGAAATATAATCAACTAGAAAGGCAATTAACAAACAATTAAATCTAAATTCGAAGGTACCTGAAACTTGGGTATCCTTCAGGCCACAAGGTACTTTCCAAAATCTCTACCGCTTCAAGGATATTTGCATCATCAATGCCCATACTCTCATAGAGTGGAACATGAGGGTATCGCCCAACATAGCCATGGAAAGGCTTCTTAGAAACATTTCTTAGTTTGGTTTGAAGAGGAAGATCAAAGAGCTCTTTGAGCACAACTAATAAGGATTTCCTAAGATCTAGAGGAACCTTATCAAACAAAGCCTCAAAACAACCACACTCTTCAAGGGCTTTGTGGACTTGGGATTTCACTTCGTTCCACTTAAGGTTTTCGCTTTCCAAGTCAAGGCCGTTAAAGTCAATGACTGGCAGCTTAAGACTGGTTTCTGAGCCCATTTCTTTTCTTCGGCCTCTCTATCTTGATGCTATGTGTGTTCGGATGAGTGATGACTCTCGATCATATCATTTAAATAAAGGTTATGTGAATAAGGAATGAGAAAGGACACAGTAGTATTCTGAGAATTTATTGTTTATATTCTCATTGTACAGCGTATTCTAGGATGTTTGGCTAATATATATATATATGACTTAATTAAAAGTATAATTATTGTCTATCAAACAGATTCTTCGCACTTGAAGCTGGTGTGGATGAAGTTGGTAAAGGGTCTATCGTAAGATCTATCTACGTAGCCTTATTATTTGAATTTGATCCGAAGGTTTAAATATTTTAAAAAATTATTGAAGTTGTATTTTTCCCAGTCCTTTCGTAAGTGTTTTCTAACTAATGGTTGATTAAAAATAATAAACTATGATAAAAACATTCGCAATTCAATCGTTCAGTAATATTATCACTGAATCTTTTTGGACAAAATAACATCCACTCATCGTGAGCGAAGAGTTTTCTGTCATCGTGTGTGTGTGTGTGTTTATGCCAATAGTTTTATCAATGTTTCCTTCTTTCTTTTTTCAAAATAATCATCTCTATCCGGGTCTGGGTTTGTTAATAAAAACAAGCATAAGTTACACACAGGTCTGAACTAAAAGAAATTAACGCTGTCAGATCCCGAAAAATTTTCAAATTATTGAGAAGTGTCCTAAGGATTCGAAAGTGAAAGACTGCAATGGTGAAAAGGCGGCTTTAATCTTATATGTCATTAGTGATATATTGCTTATCAATTGGGACGATTTAACTTATCATCAATAGCACCGTGATTTGCTAGGCCCTGACTTGTCAATTATGCTACCTTGACTTTTTATTAGTGGTACATTTACTCATCTCATAACTTGTTATTGGCTTTAACACATGAATTTGTCAATTGAAATGAAAGTAAACGTATATTTTCACAATTTTTAATTTCAATAAAACGCACAGATGTCCCTAAGGACTTGACAATAATTTCTCAATAAACAAATATATTTTAAGATTGATTGCTGGAGGACCATTTAGTTAAACAAAAACGACATTAAAGACAAAGAACTTCATTGATATGTTATATATATATATATATATATATATATATTATATTCTAAATCTTCTTTGGTTGTATGTTAACATTTTGTAAGTTGTACTGTGGTTCATTAAAATAAGTTATCCTACAATTATTTAGTGGGTTATATTGTGGTACCACTAATATAAAATTTAATTTTATATTTCTATGATATTTTATAAGCAAACAACAAATTAAACACAATCACTGATCTAGAAACTGTTGGTAAAAAATTTATTCAATTTGGCATCATATATTTAAGTAAGTTTGGGAACAATTGAACCATTATTTGAGTAAAATGTTTAATTATATGAAGACGAGAGGAGAGACTTTATAGTTATTTTGATAGAATTGATTGATTAATGAAGCTAAACATTACATTAACAATGTTATATCATATATATTAGCTTGTTTGGGAACTCCGTTGGGAAAATGGATTTTACAGATTTTGAGGCATTTTGGGAATTTCGAGATGGTTTTACGGATTTTAAGATGGTTTTTATGGATTTCAAGATGGTTTTTACAGATTTCGAGATGATTTTGTCTCGGCTTACGTACACCGTTGGGAAGAATGGCTTCCCAAACAAGCGCATTATGTGCAGAGTGGCCTAAATCATACTACTGTCACTATTAAGTTACACTCGCTTATAGAAGAAATTTTTTTATCATAAATATAAGTCCACCTAGAGTTTATTAATGATTGTTTTCATTTGTACCCTTATTTAATTATTTGATAATTTAGAAAGAAAGAAAGGGGAGATAGAGCATAGAATAATTTGTAAATTTTGAGAGATAACATTTTAATAAGGGTAAATTTAATTTTTTTATTAATTTAAGACATATTTAATGGTTTAACTATCATTTATTAGTATGTAAGAATTAGTTGGAATAAACTTATAATAAGTATCAGAATGATATGGGCTAAAATCTTCAAGGGAAAATTACCCAGAGGTCTCAACCAACAGAATTAATCATAAATGATCCTAAAGATTCACAAAATTACCATAAAGTTCCAAGAGTAGCTGCTGAGGTTGTTAATGAAGGCTAGTAAAGTTGTTAATGACAACCTCAACAGCTACTCCTGAAACCTTATGGTAATTTTGTGAATCTTTAGGACCATTTTGTGGTTAATTCTGTTGCTTAGGACTTTTGGGTAATTTTCCTAAACTTCTTTTGAAACAGTAAGGGATGTAAATAATTAATAAATTATTATTTGGCATCCCTTATTATGTTGTGCCACTAAATTGAAGTTGGATTACACACCTCTTTTCATACAACTATTTGTTGGTAGAACAATTCATTTCACTAATATTAATATTCAAATATTATTAAGCTTACATAGGGGGCAGTTCTCTGTTTTCTTTTCCCTTGTTGCATTCATAAGATTTCAACTTCTGATTTTACCTAAAAATTTTTTAGTTCTTTACACTCAATCAAACCGTAATAGGTTATCTCTTTTAGGACCATTTGATATTAAATATAATTCAACTTTTATGTCGTCGTGTGTGTGAATTATATGTAGGCATGTATGTTCACACTCACAATGTCTTTAATATTGTAAGGGACAAAATGAGAATGATATTTTTTTTAAATAAATGAAAATTACATCAGTAGATTGTCTCGTTTAATTTATCGTATATATTAGGACCACTTTTACTTTGGAGGGGAGGGGGGAAGGCACTTGTATCCAGCCGTTATTTTTGTCGCATCTATTATACATATATTCATTTACAAGTTGATGTTGGACCACAAAAAAACTTGATGATGTTGTGGTACAATTGGACCACGAACCGGTGAGCCGATCTAAATCCATTTTGGGGCACCATCTGAACCGGAATTGGGTTGACCCATATTGGGCGGGTTAGATTATTTTTTTAAACAAAAATTTAAAAGCGAGAAAACACAACAAATGGAATCAAAGTAAGAAGATATTATTCATTAGTTTTAAAAAAGTATGATAATAAAGCTAATATTTAATTTTTTTATTTTCTATTTAAACAAATTTAGTCTTCAAATAAAAAATAAAATTAATTCATTTTATCACAATTTTTTTTATTATTGATATTTAATTAAACTTCAAAATTTTAAAATATAGGTAAAATAAAATAATATTATAGGTTTTACCTATCAATTTTTAAAATATAATATCATGAATTGTATTATTTTTAATATAGCTAGTTTCATTGGATCCTTGAACCACTTTCTTGCTCGGTTCAAAGCCCCGTTTGACTTTTTTGTACGTTGGGTACAATAATTTTTTTTCTAAACAAAGTTGTATCTGTCCTACCAGAGATGTATCTATACTGAAATAACAAAGCCCCCCTGGCCCTCACCCTGGGGGTGTTTATCTTAATAGCGATACATTGATACAGGCAAAACCCGCTGAGTTGTGATATTGATGGAAATAATTAATGTTTCAAAAAAAAATCAAAACATGAAGGCTAAAAAAGTATTATTTTGTCGTATTTTTAAGTAATACTTAATTTACAATCAAATTAAAATGGTAGTTTTTCAAAATACTAAGAAGTAGATATAACGTGACATTTTCTGCCTTTCATGCTTTTTGTTGAAAATGTAGTCATGATAAAATATGGTATTTTAGAAAAATTAACTCATATTTATTACACATAACTGATATAATTATTTTTTTAAATATCTTAAAATTAAAATTATCTAGTTTTTATATTAAGAACCAATTGTAGTAATATAAGAGTCAGTTAACTTTTTTGTGAGATTAGAAAATGTTGAATAAATTACTTAAATGACAATATTCATTCAGGCCAAAAGGTATGTTCAAAGCTCTCTAGCTACTTTATTTCTCAAGGGTATTTGCATCACCAATGCCCATATCCTCATAGAGTGGAACTTGAGGCTATTTCCCACCATAACCATGAAAAGGCTTCTTAGACACATTTCGTTGTTTGGATTGAAGAGGGAGATCAAAGAGCTCTTTGAGCAACCTTATCAAACAAAGCTACAAAGCAACCAAACTCTACAAGTGTTTTGAGGACTTCTCATTGATCACTTCGCCCCACTTGGAGCTTTTGCTTTCCAAGACAAGGCCGTTAAAGTCAATGACTGGAAGCTTAAGAGTGGTTTCTGAGCCCATTTCTTTTCTTTTGGCCTCTGTACTTCGATGATGATGCTGTGTGCTCTGATGAGTTATGAATCTTAGTTGATCATGACTTTTAAATGATGAAGGTTTTTTGTGTAAGGAATAAGAGACAATACAAGATAATTCTGAGAATAATCAGATGTTAATTATCATGTAGTGTGTATATGGAGATGTTTAATTGATCAATTGTTTTGGAGGTCATGGGCTGTTTTTCTTTTCTTTATCCAAAAGGAGGTCATGGATTTAATCACTTATATAACTTCAAGTCGTTGTGATTGTCTCACTAATTATTATTTTTTTTAAAAAGAACTATAAGGAATTGCCTATCATCATGTTTATTCTCATAAAGGAGCACAATGGAAGGTTATCAAGTCCAAATCCAAGATATAAACTACATTCTGAAGATTAAAGTGATACAAAAAGTAGAAGTGATATCGTGACTCTCTCTCTCTCTATACACCATAAATAGGTAAATAACACAATAACAACGATACAGAATATAGGTGCTCTATATTATTATTGCAATATACTCGATCAAACACGACAATAAGCCTTCAAAGCAAATTTCTGTCTCTGGGCCTCTTACGTGTAGTATTAATATTTGAGAAACTCAACGCGATCGAAGGGCTTAAACAGAAGAGGGTGTGCTTCATCCACCGATTTCTCTGGTGCTTTAATCATTTAACCTCCTTTTGGAATCGAAAACAATCCTGCTGCGTATCTCGTATCATTCCCTTCCACCATCACCCTATGAAATGCCGAATGTACCCTCCCATTTGTCCATGCCCTGCAACATATTCCTCAAGGTTTATAGTATGTAAAACAGGTTTATTACTCCATTGTTAAATGTATGAACGCTAGTTGAATGATTTTTTTTATTTTCCATATTGATGATTTTCTCCCAAAACCAATCTTATAGTTAGATTCTTGTACGGTATATAGACATGAAGGAGTATCAAATTTCCTTAGATTCTTGTCACCGTAAGCTTTATCCAATTGACTTGCAAGGAAGGAGTCGCCAAGCATAACGACGAAACTGTGAGGTGACGAAGGCTGATAAGTGATCCATTTTCCATTTTTGGTTTCAACTTCTAAACCAGAAACACCACTTAATTGGCACAGTGTGGTCACTGTACTGATATCTGTGCGCGATCATATACCCAGCTTGGCTTCTTCAGTTCCAGGGGCACTGTATTTCATAACCCTCAAAAGGTAATTGGTCGACTTCATTTGCCCATCCAAGTACTTCTCAACTCCCAAACTTTCCAGAACCATCTTCCTCACAATCTGATCCACCTCTGATACCTCCTCTGCGAAGGCTTGTACGGTTTTGATGCCAATATATATATATAGAGAGAGAGAGAAGTTAAACCACAAAATATTATTTTAAAACTACTACGTACTAATTCAGAAGACAGTGACAAAGACTTTGCAAAAGATGGCCTGCAAAAGTGTAGAAGCACAGGAAGCTTATAACAAGCACATTCCAAAAGCTAGCTTGAAGTTAGAGAGCCCAACACCTTATAAGACCATTGCTTCAAGGTAACCTTTCTGATGAGGCTCATGACAAGGAATAAAATGACAAAAGCTGAATATATTTTATAGATATTTTAGACTGTTAAATCTAATTTGGAGTATACCTGAAACTTGGTATATCTTTCAGGTCACAAGGTATATTCAAAGGTTTCAACTTTCTCAAGGAGATTTGCATCATCAATGCCCATAGTCTCATAGAGTGGGACTTGAGGGTATTGCCCAGAATAACCATGAAAAGGCTTCTTAGATACATTTCGTAGCTTGGTTTGAAGAGGGAGATCAAAGAGCTCTTTGACCATAACACATGAGGAATTCTTAAGGTCTGAAGGAACCCTAACAAACAAAAGCTCAAAGCAACCACACTCTACAAGTGCTTTTTGTACTTGGGTTTCACTTCGCCCCATTTAAAAGGGTTTTTGTTTTCCAAGTCAAAGCCATTAAAATCAATGACTGGAAGCTTAAGATCAGTGCCCTCTGAACCGGTTCTTTTCTTTTGGAATTTGGCCTCTCTACTTTGATTATGTGTGCTCATATGAGTAATGAATCTAGTCGATTACGGAATTTAAATCATATTGGCTTTTTGTGTAAGGAATAAGAGGCGACACAGTATCATTCTAAGAAGCAGGTGTTTAATTGTTAAAATTTTTGGATAACTGATGACATTTGTTCTAAAGAAAATAATTTCGTTTTCTATTCTGAATTCAAAATAATTTCCTTCCACCTATTGGTTTGATGGATTATTGCATCTTTGTCATGTATTCATTTACAGTTTTATGATTGCATTAAAATAACATATCATATATCAAAGTTATCACACATACAATTATCTTTTACTTGGAGTGGTAATCTAATACCACTGAGTGTTTGGATCAATTGATTAAGGTCGTTCCATCTTAACTAGTCGGGTTGTATTTAAACTCTAGTTAAGTATGGGGCTACAATAATTACTCGAACTAGTCAATTGCTTATAGAATTAGATAGGAAAAATTCAAAAAGAAAGTGATGATGTGGCATAGTACAATAATTTGTTCTGAAAAATAATGAAGGCTTTTTGTGTAAGGAATAAGAGATGACACAGTATCATTCTAAGAAGCAGGCGTTTAATTGTTAAAATTTTTGGATAACTGATGACATTTGTTTTAAAGAAAATCATTTCGTTTTCTATTCTGAAATCAAAATAATTTCCTTCCACCTATCATCGTTTTTTTATCAGCTTCCACCTATCGTCTTTTAACGTGAAGGAAGAGTTTCTTTAAGTTATATTAAGACTTATATTTAAATAGAAAAAAATCAAAATCAGGACGTATGAATAAAACAGAGGGGTAGTATATGACATGATTAGAACTATAGAATTGTCGATCAAAAGATTCTTTGCTTCTTGAATACTTCATGGCCAGAAATGTACGAGCATTGGCCGTCGATTTTTGTTTTATTAACGCTTATAGTTATTCTTCTATAATTCTTGATTGCTGACAGATTGCAATAATATTGTTATTTGAAGTATTGACTATTAAAAATATTAATGTCTAATTAATAATTAATGTTTGCCGGCCATTAAAACTGACTACCATAGCATATTTTCAAAATTTATAGATTAATATTTTGAATGATAATGATAGTAAAAAATTGAACAATGATTTGTAATTTTATTATGTTAATATTATTATTTTTTGGGTAAATTCTTTTTTGAAAAAATAGATTAATGTACTTTTAAATGATGAGATTTCTTTTTGTGAGCATGTATATATGAAAAT
>JANTPZ010015422.1:0-12424 GCA_025593235.1 Vachellia pachyceras | reverse complement strand
ATTCAGAATAACGGAAACATAGTAAAGAGTAAGCAGAAAACTTGATCAGACGAACCTTGACCTATCAGTTTTTATGAGTAACAGCAGAGCTATAGGAAGAATGGAGACAAAAAAAAAAACAGGTTGCTTAATTCTTACAAAGGATTTACTGAGAGACACATTTGAACTAGGCGAGCAGTGAGAGGAGTGCAGTAGATAGGACCATTTGACCATTTCCTGCTAAGGCCACCATAGTGATCACTGTGGAAGTGACTAAGGAAGTATGCTGAGCATCCCTCAATGCACCCATAACGAAATGCATCCACAGTGAATGTTGTTCCTATATGGGCAAAGAATCTGAATTCAGAACATTCACGAGATATGTAGTGTAGTTTTCTTAGGAGTTTTTCGTTTCTCTGACAAAAAGTGAAAATTGAAGACAGATTAAGTTCACCAGGACGGAAAGGCAAAGGTATCGTATCTATCCTTTGCAATCATTTAAAAAGTAGACTGTCGCACACAATTCTGATGGGCTGCAATATCGTTACAAAATCTATCGTACACCTTCCAGAGCAGGGGAAAGACAAGATCAAATTGCTTTCAAAACTTAATGATAAGCCAGTGATACTAACACGGATTAAAGTCAAATAACCTCCAAAATTGTTATGTTCTAGGCAACAAATGCAGTGTCTTACATATTATCAAAAGCAAGATGAAGAAAATTAAAATTAAAAGAACTTTCACCTGGGATTTTCTTATAGAAGGGGCAGGCAGGAGAAAGCCGATTTGCATCGCGGGTGTTCGTTCTCTTACGAAAAGGCTTTGATTTTATGGAATGTGTCTGAACATCACGAGAAATTGATCCCCAGCTCTCAGACATCACATTCTTCTTACCCGAAAGAATACCACCCTTATCTCCACCATCAAAACTACCACCTTGATCCTGATTATGATCAATAGAGGAGACAGAAAAAGAATCACAATCGCTGTTTTTCTTGAAGCCCCAAATCTGAAATAGATTAACCTGCTTCAGCCTCTTCCCGGAAGGTAAGGTAGGGTCGTGTTCGAGATCCCTTGTCTTAAGGTCCACGCTGCCACTACAATCTTCCGACAACAAGAAAGACCAATCGGTTCCGCAGCGATAAAAATCTGCGGCAAATTCGCTTTTCCCCGGCGTTTTTTCTGATCCTTCAGCTCCGTTCTGGGCATCATCTTCGCCCGCGAGTTCCAATGGGAGACCCTCCTCGTTCAACAAAACGACGCCAGATAAAGCGTCGTCGTCGTGGGCGGCATCACAATCATAACCGTTGTGAGGAAACAGCTCTTCATCGTCATCTTCTTCTTCTCCCGTCGGCGGTAGTGCCGATGCCTCCGCGAACAACGGCATCGTATCGTTACCCGCGCTCTCGCTGATGAGACTTGGAATAGAGATTGGGCATTTTAAAATGACCCAGCGGGAAAGTTAACCATTTTTTAATAAGCAATACAATAAAAATGAAATAATCAAATAATTAATGAATTGCGGTTCAGTTGTCCACAAAAATGAAAATATAAGTTGCTTCCGTGAACTTAGATAGAACTCACATTGGCCGATGTCTGATGGAATTATGAAATATAAGTTATATATATTATTTTTTTGTGTTCTTTTTCCAAATACTGATTATAAAGTTTATATTTTATATTGAATTATTGGTGTTGATGTTGATTTAAAATCAAGCAAATGAGAAATGCTTTAGCGCAGGCAGGTATTAAATTCATAGACGTATATTATGAATTTTGATGGTTTGAAATATTTTCAATTAATTACATGTTGTATTTATTTTTTACACAAATTTTAGGCGGGGGTTGGGTTCACCCACAAGTCAAGGGCAGGGCGAAATCTCCATTCTTCTTAGGTCATACCAATGTTGGCCAGGGTGAGCCGTCAATTACCCTCAGGCGTTTACCTAAACACCCAGAAGCTAGAATACCTCCCCAAACACCGTGACTGAAACTACAATAAAGTGACATCCTCCGTTATCCAACCCTCCCCATTAATTACATGTTGTAATAAACAGTTTTGTTTTACCTCCTTTTTGGGCCATTCCGCGCGCATCCATTCATCCATAACTGCCCTTTCTGTCTCGGTCGTTTCTTGCATCATCACCTAGCTTCGTCCGCACTAGTTCGGATCATTACAGCAGGGGCTAAGAAAAGTTTTTTTTTGTAACTCAAAATTTTCAACTTATTGCATTTGTTTCTGGCCAAAATAATAATAAAGAACAAATTAACCCTTTTGTCATTCTTAATTTCTTGTAGTCATTCCTTTTTGCTTCGTATCTTTGACGTTTACCCTGTGAACCCTGGCCAATCGAAACGTTATATTGGGAATCTAATTTATGGGTTAGCTTTTCAAGGTCCAAAGAGGGGATAGTTTGTTTTTTCCTGAGAGGTAAGCAAGCAGCTTTCTGAGCTAATAAGATTCTTAAATGTTTATACCTCGGGGGGTCGTCTCCGAATCTTTTTGCTTCTCTTCAATGCTTTCTTTTCGTTATGTTCCGGATTGAGTTGAATCGGTCATTTAGGTGCAACTTCCTGGTAAATTTATCAGATCTGGATCACAAGAGTATGCTGCTGGGTTTTAATTATTTTGTTCCGATTCTTTTGTTGTCGGTACTCTTGTTTAAACTGCCGTTCTGTGTCTGGAAATAATAAAGATTAGATATTAGCAGCATTGTGTTGCCAGGTTGTTTGGGAGTTTTCTATCCATGATTATAATTGACAATGTGTGATCTTCGGGTGCACAAATTAGTCTTATCATGGAAATGAACAAATTAGCTACGTCTTCCTACATTTCCTTTTAGCTCATAATCTAACTTCACTTTTCCTTCTTAAATAATCCCTTATCTATCAATTGTCAGCACTGAACTTTATCATATAACGGGAAAACTCTGACTGAATCCTGTTATTATATTTGTAGGCAACACAAGATTGCTGTTGTTCTGAATTTGTTTTGCTAAGTCCGATTGCGTTCTTGCCTGCTTGGAACACATAAGAAAGGCTGTTCCTCTGTATCCCTGTGCTGCTTTACGTACACCATTTGAGAAACACCATATGCTGAACCGCCTCATAAAACTTCTTCTGCATGTGGGTTCTCCTTCCTAGCACCACGTCTTTTATCCATGGGGGAGTGGATCGTTGGGGCTTTTATCAACCTCTTTGGAAGCATTGCTATAAACTTTGGGACAAATCTTCTTAAATTAGGCCATGATGAGGTAAATTGCATCCTTTCTTTTGGCTGGAATGGTTGGTGACGTACTCCTTGTGTCTATTTCCTTTTTGTGATTGTGCTGTTCACTTTACTTCTTATGTATCTCTGTCACATCTTGTCATAAGATTGGAATGCTGTAGATAGAATATATCCATCATGATTTGTCTGATCAGCAAACAATTGCCAGTTGTCTTTGAGGCTTGTTTAGGTTTCTTAACGTATGACTTCTTTGTATTTCCATGTGAGTCTGCATATGTGCAATTTGTGGTGGTGATCATAAAATCTAGGCATAATGAAATTTTTAATCCTTTAAGTTTGCCCCAATCATTGATATGGTCTCTAGAGTTTTATTTTTATCAACCTAGTCTTTAAAGTTTCACAATCATACATAATTAGTCCTTATAGTATGAAAGGGAAATACCACCATAAAGACTAATTGTGTATGGTTATGAAATTTAAGAACTTGATTAATAAAAATTAAACTTCAGGGATAAATCAATAAAATGATGCAAACTTGAGGGGCTAAAAATTCCATTGTCCCTAAAATCTATTTATTTTGTATTTTTGCAATTGCAAATTACTTGGAAAACATGAAGAGGTTTGATGTTTCTCATCTTCCTCTGGTATCCTATCAAGGTTGAACTATATTTTCTGCAGAGAGAAAAACATTCAGCAGTCGGAAGTGATGGGGCTAACGGAAGGCTGCCCCTGAAGCCTATAATGTATTTCCAGACTTGGAGAGTTGGTATGTTCTAGTCTCATTAATAGCCAAGCTTTGCTTATAAAAACTCTGGTGCATGATTCCTAGTATTGGTCTGCTTGCATGATTCTTGGCATGCAGGTATTGCCTTTTTCATTCTTGGAAATGGCCTAAATTTCATCTCCTTTGGGTATGCTGCTCAGGTAATTTTCTTTTTTAATTGAGCTTTTATCTCAACGTATGAACGAACAATGTTTATGATGCATGCATTGACTTTTATGGTTTGGTTGTTTGGTACATTTTAGTGAGGCTGAATATTTTATACAATGAATGCATTTTATCCTTCATTTCACTTGCTCTGTCTGCTGTGCAGTCACTTCTTGCAGCCCTGGGATCTGTTCAGTTTGTATCTAACATAGCATTTGCGTATTTTGTCTTGAAAAAAGTGGTCACTGTCAAGTATGAGAAATCTGATTTAAGATTACTCTTCGGTTTTATTTTTCACCCGAATTTATTCTTCTGATGTGAATTTGAGGGCCTTTTTTGTGTGTTTTGAACAGGGTACTCATTGCCACAGCCTTCATAGTACTTGGAAACATCTTTCTAGTAGCATTTGGCAATCACCAGTCACCTGGTACGTGTCTTGTTTTCATTTCAATTTGTGGTTTTGTTAAGAAAATGTTTATTGGCACTATGCTTGATGGTTCCCTGGAAAGATGGTGTGCATCAGTTAGTGCTTAAGATATTATCAAGTATCATCTGCAGTTGAATATTTAATAATATGAGAAAGCCCTGTTCAGAAAACTACCAGCTTTAATTAGACAAGCTTTTCATGTGTGAATGTTAGGAATGAGCATTTCTTGTTCTTCCACTATAATTTCCAATTGAATTAATAGGTTATTTGTGGTCACTGATGGGTAATGTTTAATTTCATTTCTTCTAACCTTGTAGATATATATCTTTAATCAATATCTTTTAATGACATCAAGCTCATGTTTGGTTGAATAATTGTTTTTCAGTGTATACACCTGAGCAGTTGGCTGAAAAATACACCAATGTTGCATTCCTTACGTATCTTATAGTTTTAGTCTTAGTCGTTGCCTTGCATCACACCATTTACAGGTGAGAAGAGAGATCTAACTGCCTGCTGTTAGTTTATTCTATCAAGGAATCTCCATCTTTACGATTAGCTTGTGAATTGCAGGAGAGGAGGACCTTTGCTTTCCATAGCTGGACAAGACCTCGGGCCTTATTGGCATCTGCTTCTCCCATTTTCTTATGCAGTAGTTTCAGGTGCTCTAGGTTCATGCTCAGTGTTATTTGCCAAATCTCTGTAAGTCAGCTTCATCACCATGTCATTTTGCTTTCTGATTCAATAGCTGTTCACTTTATTCTGATGTCAAGTATTTGGCAGTTCTAACCTCCTACGACTAGCCATGTCCAGTGGTTATCAGTTGCATAGCTGGTTTACGTATTCCATGCTTCTCCTTTTCCTTAGCACAGCTGGATTTTGGGTAAAACTTAGTCAATGTGGTTATTTTTTCTACTACTCAGCAGATGTTGTCAAGTTCCAATGAATGACGACCAAGTTCTGATGAATACTAACGCAGGTATTTCTATCTGTGCAGATGACAAGGTTGAATGAAGGGCTGTCCTTATTTGATGCTATGCTTGTTGTTCCCATGTTTCAGATAGCGTGGACGTTCTTCTCCATCTGTACAGGATTTGTATATTTTCAAGAATATCAGGTATTCTACTTCTTTCCTTTGAAATGGACTTTGACCGGCATTATCAAATTACTATAGTGAGAATCCTACCAAAAGAATTTCTATGTTGAGTTAAATACATCAAATAAGCCAATAACGTAGATTTTTATTTTTAAGGAAGCAAGCCATCTAGCTTCTGGGTTTTGACGAACAAACAGGACATGGTGGGGAGTATTTTCAAATTTCGATCTTTTAATCAGCAGATGGTGTTTAGTTTGGCTTGAAAATCTCTTGAAACTCAGTTTTTTCCCTTGATATTGCAAAATGCAAATTCAATGTGATACGGTGGGAAACTGTCTTCCTTTTTTATCTTTCCCACTAAGGAGAAAAACCTGACTACTTGCTTACAAAAAGTTCCTCTTAATGTTGAGACTAGGGACATGCAGCTGAAGAATAGTATCATTATTTGATGGATGCTGATTTTTTGCATTCTGAATTTAGTTATGTAGAACTTTTTTTGTCTTTTGCTTCTTGAAAGTAGGTATTTGATGCATTGAGGACAACAATGTTTATACTTGGAATGATGTGCGTGTTCATTGGCATTTGTTTGCTGGCACCTGATGATTCTAGAGGTATTACAAGTTTGTGATTATTATGTTCACCGTATAGAACTATAGATATCAATTCATGGGATGCAGGGGGGTAATATGTAATTAATTGTGGAACGTTGTAGGCGCTGAGGTTAAAGATAGCTCTTTGGATTCCAAGGTGTCTCCTGGCATTTCGACAGAAGCGAACAGGTACACTGTTTGTATGGCAGTGTATCAGCCGTATTTTCCTTTCGATTTCTTGAAAGTTCCATGATTGTCAGAAACATGCATCTTATTATCGTCGTTTTTTAATAATACTCATCCCCCCTGTATGTATTGAAGGCCACAAGCCTCATCTGAAGAGGCAATGTACAAAGACACGAAATCATTTGTAAAAGGAATACTACTGAAGATTACTGGCATGCTAGTGAAAGCAAAGGTATTGTTAGTATCATATGCTATGCCACTCTATTCTGATACTGATATTGCCTTGTGGTTTTGATGAAACGTGAGCTTCTCTCTTTGGTTGCAGACTGCCTGTAGTGCGTCTGTAGGTTTTGGAGAGGACACCATACATGCATCCTCTGTTCTTGTGATGCCTATGATGTCTTCCAGAATGACTGGATTTAGAGGAAGTGGGCTTGAGCGGTCTAAGATTTTGTCCATGAGGAATTCCGGTTGGAGTAGCGTCCCCACGGACGAAGATGCGGCCACATTGCTAGAATCTAGTTCCAGTCTCCCTACCAGCCCTTGATATAAAATTGTAACTATACAGCCTATAGGTTTGGGACTCTCTCTCTCTCTCTCTCTTCCGTGTTTCCATTCTTTTTGAGCGATCGAAGGCCTTGAGATTCAAAGCTATCAGAATTCAGTTGTAATATCCCAAATCAGGGGAGAAAACGCATACGTTGTATATTATAAATTCTTGTTCTGCATAAATGAAAAGGCAAAGTCTCTAATTAGCATTGATTTAATTGATTTTAACTAGCAGCTGAATTGTTCATAGTTTTTCATCATAACCAATACAAAAGAACAATTCGTATCAGTTTCACGAATAGTATGATAGCTTTTTAGATTAAGCTTTATCTCGCGTCTAGAAATATTTTTTCGCGTGTGTTTAGTGTCCTAGAATATTTTATGGTTCCTCCGCTATCATGAAGTTTTTTTTAAGATAAAAACTTAGCATATGGAGTTTTCCAGTGCATTAAGCTTAGTTTTTGTATCCCTTTTGCCCTCAAGCTAAAAGAAAAAATCATATCAAGAGCCAATAGGAAAAAACGGATAAGCCTATCCGAAATTCCTGGCGATCACAGGTGCCGTAATCATCAAATTTCTAGGGACTAATAAGAACTTTCCGACAAGAAGCAAAGAAGCTTTCTGGGTAAAAGCCAAAATGCCTTGAAAGAATACATATTGAAAACCTCAGTTGCTTGACTTGCCTTTTAGCTCTCCGTCTGCAAATAGAAATGGGTGATGTGGATGGAATTCTACAAAACAACACCTTCCGATCAAACGCGCCTAGTGAATCACGTGCATGGGGCCGGGCACCAACACCTTCTTATGACTTATCAGCACGTCTTCACAACGTCTGGACTCTGGATATTCAACGAAGTGCCTCAACAATGGAACCTGGCTCCATAGAGCTCAAGATTATTTCCTGCCAAGATCTTAAAAACTTCAACTTTTTTCAGAAACTCACGATATACGCACTCGTCTACATTCATAGCATCGACCCCAACAGAAAATTGGATGAGAAACAGGTGCAGGAACAGAAAACCCACACAGATAAGGAAGGGAATGAAAATCCCGAATGGAATCAAGCTATGAAATTTCATTTGGGTTGGGTTTCGCTTCATGATTGCGACGACCTCTTCCTCCATTTCGAATTCCGCCATGATGGACTCATAATCGGTGATAAGATCATCGGAGAGGTCCGTGTGCCTCTCAAGGATCTGATCCTGGAAGCCGGCAATGCTCCTGGCGTGGTTCGATTCGTGAAATACGAGGTTCGCAATAGTGAACGCAGGCCCAATGGAATTTTCAATTTCTCGTACAGAGTGATTGACAAGAAGGGAGCAGAGACTCGCATTTCGCCGGAAAATGTTGAAGCTAAAATCACCGGGTACCCTCCGCTGGATCCGGTTATAACAGATCACTATCCTCCTCCGAATGAATCATGCATTCAAACTTCCTCTTCGGAAGTCCAAAGCGTATCCGGTGGTGATAGAATCAGCTATCCGATCGTGACCTTATCGATGGATCCCATCGATGTCGGCCTCAACTCTCCATCTGCGCCACCGCTTATAACTTCGCTGTCGACTGTGGATTATAATTACCACTACTCACCTATCTCGCCTCAGTATCCACCTCCGCCAGCAGGAGTATTTATGCCGCCACCGCCTCCCCCTCCCCCGTTCCCAATGCATTACCCATATCCTCCTCCCCCTCCGCCTCCGCTTATGGGAGCCTATGGACCGCATTTCTATGAGCCGGTTAGGCCCGAAGACCATGGATGGGCATCACACCCAAATTTCCGACAGTACTGGAGTCCGAGGTGGTGACTGGAGACTAACTACTGATTACTGATACATTGATACGCGTACATCTGTTGACGCTCTTGGATTCCCCCCCCCCTCAATTTTGGAAAAAATCTGTAAGCCTAGTAGCTTTGTGTACATTCATATATTTTGTTTATAATAATTCAGATTTGGATCGTGAGTGTATTCACTGGGTTTTGACTGCTCAAGCATCTTTAACTCCAACCTTGATCCTTGCAATATGTTCTGCAATCCTCTTATATAAGTTACTTTAACCTTGAAAATACCAGTCAAAATTCATTCATGGCTCACAAGACAGTAAAACTACAACTGAGCAGAAATAGAAAACAAGCTTTAAACTTTTTAAATTTAGTATCTTACACATGTTCGGAGAATTTATCGTGTGGGAATTGGAATCATCAATGCCCCCGGGGGGGAAGGTGAGTTTAGGTGGTCGGTTCTCAAAAGCCGAAGGAGACGTTATACCAGAAGGTCCACCAACGCACCAACAATTGATGGAACACCAAAGCCAACTTTTCTGTATATCCTAAACTACAGTTCATTCAATGATCACCCCCAGTTTTCCCAGAAAAAAGAACAACGCTGCTTATACGCAAACACAATATTATATTTTATATAATAGGGGAAAGTTACATAGTGGGGAAATATTTGATACATAAAAGCTTCACAATCAAATTTCATGAGTAATATGAGATGGAAATCTCCGGAGGATTAGTGTCAAGTTCTAGAGATGAGGACTAAACAAGTATGAGTTCTCTAATCGTTACACCTCTTGGTACTCTAGTAATTGCATGCGGCTCTGCATCCTTAGCTGTTCATAGAACCTTCTGATGAAATCCTCAGCCTGATCATCAACTAGATCATTCCCAACATCTTCATTTTCATCTTCTGATGAATAATTTGAGATCCTCACGGAAAATGGAGACTGAAGTGATGGACTCCTTCTATCTCCAGGTGACAAATAATCAGACGCATCAAACCTGAAGTTGAAGGTGTACTCTGGGGTCTTGGGCACCAAAACCACAGCCTTGCTGGGATCTTCTTCAATGACCTGAGGATGGTTGATGCAGGGGAAGTTGAAATGATGCTTGCGCTTTGGGACGCGGAAAAAAACAGGACTTGGACTGTTACTGCAAGAGAACTCGTATTCCTGTAGGCCAAGGCCACCACGCGCCACGCTTCTTGAATGGTGATGATGAAGGTGGGACGACATGAGATTGCCCAGAGACTTCCTCAGCAGCTTCCCTTTCTTCATCATCAGATTCATGTCCATAATCAGCTTCCTCTTTGAAACCAGACCCTTCCTCATCATGAAGAAGGTGATCCTCAAGACGTTCCATACCCTCTTGGCTATAACTGGAGAATGTACCACCATCTTTCAGAAGAACACCAATCTCACAGTGTAAGAAACAAAGAAAAGAGAGAGAGGATGAGGCTTTTTGTCAAATGGGTGGTGGGTTTTCTTTTCTTGTTTCTGCGAGGCTTACTAGACCTCGCAGAAGAAAAGAAAACCCGATGAGAAAACATGGATAGTGAAGGAAGGGATTATATAGGAAGGAGATGATGAGGGGCTGATCTGAGGATATTTGTGAGATTATTGTTTTCTGAACAGATGAAGTACCAAACAAGGCATAAGGAAGAAGTGGGGGTATCATTTTCAAATGGACCCAACAACCGCTCCTCTGCACTCTACTTGATTGAAACAAAAGAAAGAAAGGAAAACACAAGAAAAGCAACTATCCGTTTCAACACAATGATGGGTCTAAGCCTAATGTAATATTTGAATATTGGCATGTCTCAAAGCTGAGTATAGATAGATATTGAATTCACATGAATCCGACACACTGAGTTCATGATTAGTTTAATTACAAGACAAGAGTTCATGCAGATTAATGTGGAGATGCTTTCACTTCGTTTTCTTTAATCTTCAAGGGAAATTTGGCTCATGAAATTCTCACATAAAAGGGGGGTTCAAATAATGGGCTGAAACTTCAAACTAGAGATTATTCCCAAATCCCCCATCTCCGAATTAATAATATATACTCCATATCACATAAAAGTGGGCTTCAACGAACTAGGGAGGATGGATGAGTTGCAGGGTAGGTAGGTGATCAGGAGCCAACTTGGGAAGTTGTCAAAAAGATTAGGAAGATCTTGTGAAGTCAGAAATTAAACAAGGAATGAATTGTGGGTTAAGCAGCCAACTTTGATAAAAATTAATCATAAAATATATAAAGTTTCTTAGGCAAAACATAACCACCGGATAAGACTTAAATTCCATATGGTTTCATGGTCCTATATTGACTTATAAAGTGTGCATTTTGGCATAAAAGAAGCTGGTTATGTAAAAGGAAAAGAATAATCACATTTCATAATGAAGTATTAGTCTTGCTGCTGCATTTTCTTCTCTGCCTCCCTCCAAAATCCGGATGTGCCCTCTCCATTCATGGCAATTCAATGCATCTCATACATTTTATTAATGTAGAGTTTCATTGATTACATGATTAGAATTCTTATTTACTACGGGATTTATTTTCCATTATTTTTTTGCCAGAATGGATATTTTTTATTAGAAACAATCATATGCAAAACATTATGTTGGTGATTTGTTGCATTGTTAGAATTAGTTCGGCTTAATAATAGTGGTTGGTGAATTTATTTTGTTTTTTTTACTAAAATTTTAGGCAGGGGATTGGGTTCACTCACAAACCAAGGGCAGGGCGAAATCTTCCTTCCTTTAAGGTCATACCAATGTTGGGCAGGGCGAGCCGTCAATTACCCTCAGGCGTTTACCTCAGCACTCAGGAGTTAGGATGCCTCTCCAAGCGCCGCGACTGGAGCCACAACAAATTGACCTTCCCCAGTATCGAACCCTCTTCATTTAGTGAGAGTGTCCAATACCTTCGTAAGTTGAACTCACGAATGATGGGTGAATTTATTTTGTTTTAATTTGCAAGTGTAGATGTTTGTTGTTGGGCCAAGAGTGCTGTGCGCTTCAGGCTTTAGCCCATTCCACATTTTGAAAGAAACAGCTAATGTTGTTCAAGTGAAATCCAATTAAGTACATAACAGTCCGTGAGTTTTCAGCTAAAAAAGATTAACTAGATCATTAATTGTTGGATTTGCAGACAAGGGGCTTGTTTGGGGAGGCCGTTTGCCTCCCCAAAGTCCATTCCTGCGTTTACCGATATAAAATTTCTCTCACATATTTATTTCGGAATCTGTTATCGTTCTTCCAACAGACTTCCCAAACAAGCCCAAGGTATATAGCAGCAACTGCAGACGATGGGCTTATAAAATCCATTTTTATGCTTACCGAGACAAAATTTATCCAATATATTTATCTCAAAATCTGTTATCGTTGTTTCAACGAGCTTTCAGACAAGTCCAATATGTAATTTCTGAGAAAATGTCAGGTTCGTGGGTACTGCGCTTTTTTATCTCTTTCTGGTACTGTATGGTCGGTGAGAGAAAGACACATGCATGCCTTATCGATCCATCTGTATATCTGCTTTCCCAGAAAGATGAGAATAAAGCGAAACTACCAGAGAGTTTAGTTTCCGTCTACCTTCTGAAAACCAATAAAATATGTAAATAAACACGAGAGAAATAATCAAGAAGTTGCGTCGAGCTAGGGAGAA
>JANTPZ010015417.1:0-10439 GCA_025593235.1 Vachellia pachyceras | reverse complement strand
CCAACCAGTATTCGGGTGAGGTTGGTATCGGCGACGAAAGGTTGCACACTGGTGTTCAGCCATTGTTGGGCAAATGTTAGGTTAGTAAGGTGGGGGATTTGATCATTAGGGACTGTAATTGAAATTTCAATCCCCGAATGAGCGAATGCCTGCAACATTTCTGGGTTAGCATCGAAGAGTCTCACACGGTTGATGATGGTGGATTCTGAGAGGAACTTTGCAACTTGAGATGGTGGGGGAAGATTATTTGCAACCGTGCCATAGTTAACCCCAATTCCTTGTATTCCTGAACAACATAGATAACTGGCTTTTTATATCTCGTATAGAAGCTACAATTTTAGAAGGAAAACTATGCATTATGCATACCTTGGATGAGAGACAATGAAAGTAGAAGTATATATCCTTTGAGTATAGAAGGAAAGGATGCTCCAACAGCCTTCTCCATGGCTGTAGGCAATGAAGATGATGAATGGTGGTGAATTCGAGGATGCCATTGATGAAGTAATCCCAAGATACCTTGCTTTGTGACGAGTCGGAATTCTTGCTGCTAAGGATCTACTTTGGGTGAGATTGTGAGAAAGCTTCCTGTTTGTGCTTGCTTATGTGAATTAAATTGTTGTCCCCTATTATCTTTTTGGGCTTTGGATCTCCTTTTTATTTTATAATCATTATTAGCAGAAACCATTTTCATCTATGCTAGCTTGATCAATGTTTATGTGTTCACTGCTGGTTCTACCAGATACTAAATAATACGAAAGTACACAGTTCAGAACTTCAGATATTACCTTTCCTTCCCACGATGGTTAAGGTATTATTACAAATCTTCATCTTTGAACTTCTCGTTCATAAAATAATAGGTGGAAAGTAAAAAAGGAAATCTGCAAGTATTCTGCTTAGAAAACAGAGTCATGTTGCTGCACTTCAACCCAACGTCTTGGCGAAGTTTGCTCAAATCAGGCACAGTTTGATAGATTTATCTGTCAACTAATTCGTATGCTCATGGACTAAACTCATTAAATCGTAAGTGCACATTTTAGACTTTGCGGTGTGTGTTCTGTGTTTATGTTAGACTCCAATGCTTCTGAGGTTTGTGTTAGTGACTCCATTCTTGGCCTTATCTTAAAATTTCAACTAGCAGCATTTTCTAGTCGGTAGCTACAAAACGAGGGACGGTTGCATCAGAATCTGCTGTCGATTCTTTTTCTTATTCTTTCCCTGCATGTTCTTTTCTTCTGGTGTCAGCTAATTTTCTTCGCATTACGTCACTTTTTCCCAATAAATTTTTTATTCTATTGGAAGATGCCAATAAGCTTTTAGTGTGTTTCTTGCCATCTAATGTTGAAAGGCAAAAAAAAAAAAAAAGACTCTATCAAGTATCAACAATTTTTCATAGATTTTCATTGAAACAAAAAAGGAAAGGAGAGGAAAAGGAGGGAGAGAGAAAGAAAGAACAAAGCAAAACAACCAGTACTTGTCTCAGTCTATGCTCAGATAGAATCTTAAAAGTTAAAACTGTACGAGGCTTTGAATTATAATGACAGCTATAACATATCTCTGCTTATATTCTAGCAGTGAAAGAAAGTGATGGATTCCGTTTGATGATTGGCAGGTTAGCCAAAAAGAAGAGAGAGACTTGAAAACTTATCTGACAATTGATCAAAGCTTGAATAGCACAGAAGGTGACGGCAACAACAATCAACAGCCTCCCACTTTCTAAGATTGCTTGCTCAAGTGAGCATCTCAGGCTCAGAGACATCAATATACACTGATCTGATGTAAACTGCAACTGTGTTTGGAATACTCATTTGAGCAAGAAACTCTAAAAAGGGGAACTTTAATCTCTAATCTCTATACCCCCTCTCCCCCCGCCGGTCACTGTGTGTGAATCTAGCAATCCTGCCCAAATACAATTCTATATCCTGTAGCTCCGTAACATATATAATAACTAGGAAATACGGGATTGTCCAAAAAGCCCCAGCCCAAAGTGCCGCCAAAGTAGAGCTAAAGCACCCACTCTCTCATGTAATTGGAAGGAGGTGCCTGTTGAATCGAGGGCTACAGACTAGGGAAATGACTTGTAAAGGCCTCAGGTTAAAAACATGAAGCTTTAGTTAATTAGGGTATTTTAGGTAATCAAGTGAGTTTGTTGATTTGTTAATGAGGAGTGATGAGAAGAACTGTTTTGTTGGTTATGTGAGGTTGACATTTGACAATCCGCTTAAGAGGCTAAAATGTGAAAGGAATTGTAGGTACTCATGGAATGGCAGCTAAAAGTTGGTTCAAGTCCAACAACCAAAAGTGTAAGGCTGGTCAATCAGGCATCATGTGGTTGATTAGGCTAGTGGATTGCCAGTACATGTCATTCCCAATGCTTCACCCTTCCCCACATAAAGATAAAACCCTCTTTCACCTCATCCTATTGTTTAAGTAACCGCTGAAATTTCATTCCGGGGTGTCCATCAATAATGCACATTGCTTGTATTTGGTTTCTAGAGCTAACTGCATAATTCTCTGAATAAATTAAACATTTGTCATGTTATTAGAGGATTTATACTTCTTATGGTTTAATTATAGTCTCAAAAGTAAGTTAATGAATGAAAACATAAGTAAACGTGGGGCCTTCTGGAGCTGTCTCATTAATGCATAGATGATGACATAAATACATACCAAATCCAAAGTGCACATTGATGAGTACCTTCCTAATCCTAACCCTAACCCTGCGCCACTAGCATCGTATCACACATCCTAAAATATGCTGCCAAAGTCCAAACCCTGAAATTTGTCATTTGTTGATGAAATCTTATAATTTCTCCTATCTTCATTTTTCTATTTCATTAAAGTTTCTATATAATTTTCCTTATTTAAAGTCAAGGTATTGTGTTCTTTTTAATTTTAAAACTATTCAATTTTTTCCTAATCTCAATTTATTTGGAATTTAACATTAAATCGAATAGTATGTTAGTTTAGTTTCAGTTGATGAATGAGATAAAATGAATTTCGGCAAAAAATCAAATAAAAATAATACATCATTTATGCCTATGAATTATCATATAGATTATTAGATAGATCTTATATGAGGTGACAAGTTTGAAGTTTTTTTCCAATTATGGATTGATAAAGCAGAGAGCAGATACATGCTGTTATACTTTATCCATTTTTAATAGAATTTTATATATATTCTACCACATGTTTTTGTTTACCTTTTTTTGTATTACTTTAGATAGTTTATAATATAAAAGATAAGTATCCAAAGGGTCTGGACGATGTGGATCATTTTGGCCCTTCCAAGTGCAGCTATTGAATTTCCGTTCATCCCACAGTGGCAAGTCACGCTCTTTGATCGGCCTGTCTGCTGTCATGATCACATGGCATGTCACTTTATTTTATGGGTTTGTTAGAAGTCTTTAGAATAATTTTTACGGATTTCAAGATAAAATTTAAGTTTTAGAGAATAGCTTTTACGGATTCCGAGGTAAAACTTAGATTTCAAAACCTATGTTTTAAAAGATTGTGTTTAGAAAGTTATTGACTTTTACGAAGTTAGAGGTAAAAGGTATGTAGGAAAAAGAAAAAATAAAAAAATAAAAAGTAGGAAAGATAAAATTTATTAGGAGAGATTGTGTGATTTGACAAGAAAATATGTTTTTTATAATCTAGGTTTTGTATCCAAAATAAATTTTCTGAAAAATGTGAGTACTTGGATAAAATCTAGGTTTTAAAACTAAACCTAAGTTTTAGAATGGGAAGCCAAACAAACTCTAAATTGAGGGTCAGATTTTTATCCCCAAATGCCTTATAAGAATTTCAATCTAAACTACACAGCTTTATTAATTTAATCATAGTTCAGAATTAACTAAAGTATATACAACTCCATAACATATAAAACAGTACTTGCTTTGAACACTTCATAGCAAAAAGGCACAATATAGGTGCATTTACATCACAATAATAAACAGTCTTTAAACTTGTATAAATTAAATGTCTTAGATCAAAGGTGAACTTGAGAAGTCGAAATTATGAAAATGATGAGAATCATCCTTGCCAGTCCAAACATATTGGCTTTTCTATGGGATTCAAATATAGTATGAATTACTTGAAAATAAAAAAAAATGCTATTGCATTACTCAAGAATAAAAATAAGCTTTTCGTGGAAACGAAAGTGGGGTTGGTGCTGCTTGTGCTTCGGGTAGTTAGATGAGGAAGATGAAGACAGAAATATAAAAGGGAAAAGAAATATTATAAAGATAGAAAGGGATATTTTAGCAATTTTATATAGTTAAAGTTTTTAAAGTGGGACAATTGATTCAGTAGAAAGAAAGGACGTTTGAAGACATATTTGTTAGTTGGCTGAAGACACATTATGCTCTTTAAGTTAGTAATAGTGGAATTTAAACCTAAAATTAAATAATTTCGTCTAATATTGTTAAATTGCATAAAAAAACAAACTTATATTAGTGAAATATTCTTCTTTCCATAAGTGATAAATTTAATAAAAATATAATCATGCGCATCCGGGGAATCGAACCCCGGTCAGTACCGTGGGAGGGTACTATGATACCACTACACCAGATGCGCTTTGCATCAATCTACGACATTAAAAAATAATATCTCCTTTTGTGATAATTTAGCAAATCTAAAATCTGACAACTGATCCAAAAATGTTACTTATTTGAGTTGCTGGTGAAAACTGGAGGGGAACAGCAAATAATACAATTGGATATAACAATACCATTGTATACAATTTGTCAGTAAAGGAATTAAATGAGAGAATAGTCAGAATACATTAATTATAAAGGAAGAGCAGAGATCAAATGCTCTGATTGGTTTAAGATATAGCAATCGTCTACACAGTTCACCTACATCCCAGATCAGCTCTCCCTTCATCACTTATACTTTTATTTGTGCATAGCTTCTGAAGGTCAATGTAACCAATAATAGTGTCCTCAAATACTGCATCTTCCAACTTTGCTTCTTCAAATGTGGACCCCGACAGTAATGTGTTCTTGAACACAGCTCCTTGAAGGTTAGCTTTCCCAAAGTTCACACGGTCCAATACTGCATTTGAGAAATCCACTCCTGCAGAAGAGCAAGGTCATTGCAGAGCAAAGTTTCATTAGACGATCGAAGGTAAATGCCAAAGATCGTTATTTAACTCACTTAGTTAGACTTATGAAATCAAGTCTATAATTGGACTTGATATCAACTCTTAATTCAATTCCTTAGAACATTAGATATACAGATCATGTTCACTGATATAATCTGCTTTTATTTTTATTCTTATCAGAGTGAAAATTCTTCTCATTCTCTAATCACACCGAACCACATCTTTCAGGGTCAAAATTCACTGGCTAGAAGCCAACACATTTACTTATATCCTAAAGTACTTCACTTGCGAGCTGTAAAAACTAAAAAGTACTCCCTGCTGTATATTGAAACTCACAAAAGATGGTTTTCAAAGATCACATATTCACAATAGAGTAAACCAAGTTGATTTGTTACCTTTGAAGCTAGCACCAACAGCATAAGCCTTTGACATCACAACTTCTGTCATGTCTGCTCCATCAAACTTTGCATCTGCCATGAGTGCTGCGGATAGAGACTTCCCCTTTAGGTTGCTTTTTTCATTTGTGTAATCACAGAGTCGAAGATCTAGGGGTTTATCATAAACTCCGTTTGCCTGACCGATTGTGTTGCCTACGAATGCACGCTCACAACGATTGGGTTCTGTTGACAATGGAGGCAGCCTCTACAAGAAAATAAAACATAAAGGGGATAATATTCTCTATTCCTCTACTTCTTTTGAAGATAGGCGTAGATCATTTCTTATGTTTCCGAAATTGAAAGCACCACAGGTCTTACTGAGAAAAATCATAGAAATTGGCAAGAGATATATAGATGGCCTTAATGGCAAATATAAAACCTTAAACAATGAGGATGGTATCTGAAAAACTATACAGGACATACGCTAAACCTCATATTCCTTCAAATGTCCAGATCCGTTTTTGAATATCATCGAACACCTCTTTTTCTTATGAATGGAATAAAATATTATTTTTTGGAGTACAAGGAATAGCTCATTCCAAACTTACAACAAAAGTGCTACCAATTCTGCAATGAATCAATGGACAAATTGGTTGAAAGGTCATTATCGGTACGATTTATCTCCAAGGGCAGAGTAGAGACTAGAGACTAAATTTCTAGTACGACAAATGGCCAGTGTTACACCATTTATTTAGTTTTTAATTGGCTAGCACCTGCGAGACCAAAATGATAGTGGCTTCATTTGTCAGGGACAATTTTCAGTTTTGAGAACAACAATTTAAGAAAACAAACTAAGAATGTCCCGATTTCTTTCAGGTCTGTCAGTTTGAATATCATTGATCCTAGAATTAAAGACGACTTGTGCAAGTTTGTTTACTTCCCACCCCATCTCCTATTAGTGTATATAACTTGCTTCATTATTGAAAGAGAGGGGGGTGCTAGTAGGCTAACATCTCATTTCATATTGCCACATCACAGCTCAACGGTCTACATCATATGGCATCCTCACACCGAACAGGACCAACTAATATGGAAAGGCCAACTCTAAATTCTCATGAAGTCTGAGGTGTAAACAGTAAAGAGCAGCAAATCAAGGAATCCACTGAACACCGGCCAATGTGGATACAGGGTCAAGAGAAAACCAACAATGATCTTTCATTATCATTGCACGGAATGGAGATAGTCAGATAGACTTATTGACAGAGATGAGAAACCTACTTGATCGAAACTTTGGGGCAAAAGGGGATTATTAAAAGGTTCTAAATTCTGACGAAGATATTTAGCGAAGCTAACACAACTAAGTTCGCCATCACTATTCAAATTGAAAACCAGTTTACGCTGCGAACCTGGCTAGCAGCAATAACGGGAAAAGCAGCAGCAGTCACAGTCCAAGCAGCAAGAATACCACAGGTCAAGTTCTTGACATTGTTGAAAGTAACTAACCTTTCCCTAGTCTCAGAGCCATCATCCAACTCACCTGATCACACCACACATTACATTTAGGAAACAAAAAGCAACAAATTTCCAGAAACAGAACGAAATTCCATTAAAAATGAAGCAAATTTGACAAACACGAGAAAGCAACAAAGATAATGAAGAGTGAGAGACCAGAGCAACGGGCGGCGATGGAGAAGCGGGGCACAGAATTAGCGAGGAAGCTCCGTTTGGGGGAGGAATAGGGGACGGAAAAGGCGTTACGAGGGAGAGGAATTGAAAGGTTGGCCATAGCTCTCAGAGGAAGCAGCCAGCTTCTTCTCTATCTGTATCGATCAGGCTCGGCCATTGTCGCTTGCGGCTTATCCGTAGATAGATATTTTACGTGGCACCATAACGACGATAATCAATTATCAGTGTAAACGTATCTCACATACTAATAACAAGTGGAAGAATAATTTAGGGACTTTTAAATAAGATGAGAAATCGGTTTTATCTTAATTTATAATTTATGGATAATACATTCAGAGTTCAAAAATGCATTCCAAACAAGAACTAATTATTATTTTAAATTAAATAAAATCATTTTTAAAAAGTTAAGCAGAATAATTTTCTCCACGTATATATGGCTCGTTTGGTGCGCAGAATTTATTTTGATGGATATGGATATAAAAATGGATATGGATGTGAGGTTTAAAAGTATGTTTGGTATGTCCTGGAAATGAGGTATGATTTTTAGATGAAAAGACATAAAATCTCTTCTAAATTAAAAAATCTTTTTTTTAACTTTTAAAACTACCTAAATCAAATTAAAAAAATTTTAGAAAAATTTTTAGATAGAATTATCAATATGAAATTTAAAATCCAAGCTTTTCATGTGGAAATAAAAATTCATGAGTTTGATGGAATTGGCTTTCATGTGGAAGCCAATTCCATCATACTAAACATGCATGGATATGGAAATTAATTCCATTTCTATATCCACGCCTCCAAATTCCATCAAACCAAACGGGCCCTTAGTTTATATACACAGCTATGTGTGTGTGTATTTCAGTATGATGACCACTACAAATATAAAATTCTTTAGATGGTAAGAAAATGCCTGTATTTTTCAATGTCATTTGATTTATAGTACTGTAATGAAATTTCAATATAAACAATTTTTATATGCTAATATCATAGTAAAAAAATATTTGGAAAAAATCATAGTAAATAATAGACACTAAAATTTATATAATATAATTTAGACAAAATCTTTAAACAAACCAAAGCTATAGGGATAGTGTGGTTTTTAATTTAAAAGGGTATAGACCAATTACTTGATATTATAAATGAGATCTATCGCATTTAAAAAGAAAATTTTAATGCCATTAGGCATTTTTACATCAGTCATTCACACATGTTTTGACCTTTATATCTTCCAAGGTTTTGTATTGTATTTAAATAGTGTAATAGAAATTAATTAAATTATTTTATTAAAAAGTATAGATAAAAAATAATTTTTCTTTTATCATGTTAAAAAGATTTAAATGAATAAGAAAATGATTTTAATAAAATGTAGTAGAATGTCATGGGCCTTTAAAAAACAACATGTACTTTCTGGCGAAATAAGAATATAAGCCCAATTGCAGTGACACATTTCCTGGGGTTTGTAGTTTAACAACCCAAATAAAAAGCCTAATGCTGTTACCAAAAACCAAAACAAAGTGGCCCAAAGGAGAACATTGGGTTATGTCGTTGGCAATATACATATAGGCCATGTGGCCCAAAGAATGACGTAGACGGTTAATACCCAAGCTTACAAAAAAAAATTGATATAACTAAATTAATGGGAGAGTTGTATTGCGCAAAGAGCCATTTGAGAAAGCGGTAGATAAGTGTTTTTACAAGCTGAGATAAATGTGTGAATGAGATTATCTCGATTTACGGAAAAAACTATTAAACGTGCTTTAGGGAATGTAAAAGCTTTGTCAAACATGCCCATTATTCCATCACAATATGTTTGAATCAATATTCAGATCCCTATGAGAAGAAGGGATCACATTTAATACTAATACGATACATATGCTTAAAAAAGATTTGAACTCATGAATTTTACGCAATATTCCATCCATGGAAACTTTATAAACATAATAAGAAATTTTCTATTCTATTTCTTGAATAACCATCTTGATATAATTATAGTTGGAAATATTTTATTATTTTTTTGAAGTATGTGTTCCAACAATGTTATTAGAATTTAACTACAACGAGTAAAATGCAATTTCTCCGTAAAGAAAACGATGAAAAATGAAAACATATATCAGAATCAGACTGAGTTTTTTTATTCATTTTGGAAATTTTCCACTTTAGGATTTCAAGTTCAACGAACCATTTATTACAACATAAGCATATTTTTTTAAAATTTTATTCGACTAATCAAATATGAATGGCTATAACCATATAAATGATCTTTGTCATAGTAATTCTTACTTTTTAAACATTGCAAACCCAGATTCACGAACTTATACATGTCAATCCTCATTTCCACCTTTTTATTACTTCATGTACAAATCGTTCCACAATCTTCTAAATGGCGAACTTGAGGGTTAGAAATACATTGCACTTAAAAGATTCAGTTTCATAAATAAACACTTTGAAAAGAATCATTAAACTGGCCTCACTTTAAAATAATGATACAAAGCATTAAGATGTTCGGAAAAAATAAACAAAAATCAATTAAACTAAATGGTTGCATGGTTTTTGTGTCAGGAATAGGTTTAATGAGGCAAATCATATTAGATTTGTCAATACTCAACAAACAAAAAATTATTTAAAAAACTTAAAAAAAAGTACAAGGAAGAAGAAGTTTAGTCAGATTACAGCAAAGACTAACACATAAAACAGTCATTTTGTTGTGTGCTTGTCTGCTTGATTCCCTTCTCTTTTGAAGCTTCCCATATGCATGTGCTTCATGAAATGTTCATTAGCATGTGCTTGTCCATCTGCTTTTCCACTTTCGTTCATCCACTTTTGTTATCTCCTTCAATTTTCTCGCTGCCTTAATTAATTTCTTATTTAGTGTTTAAATAATTCATAATGTTATGCGAATGGTTCAGACAAGAACAAACATGGTCATTCTTCATCCCACTGCCTTCCCTTTTAAATTAAATTTGTTTTCCAGTTGCCTCTCTCTCTCTCTCTCTCTCTCTCTCACGGTGCTTTGGCCTTTTGTATTATATTTCCCCTCCAAGTTGCATGGTTAATTCTGAACAAAAATTCAGTTAGAAAGTCTTTGTTATGTTTAAATCTGCATAAATCTGATTGTGCACATCACTGAGGTGTAGGCTTGTGTATTTGAGCTTGAAGGGGTAACTTTTAAGCTCAGAAGTTAGGATATACTTACCCGCACCCCAAACACACACAAAATAACTTAACCCCTTGCGGATATTCCAGATTCCTTTTTCCTGGTTATAGAAAGTGTA
>JANTPZ010015416.1:0-10196 GCA_025593235.1 Vachellia pachyceras | reverse complement strand
CCACGTGTCAATGCCTCCTCATCTTTCACTCTGCCTTCTTCAAAATATTTTTTCCATTATCAAGTTTGTTGGTGACGGTTAAACGAGTGCGCCGTTTCCAGAATTGAAATTACATAACTACCCCCACCTTTATATTTTCAACTGTATTCCGATTCAGGCGAGTGTTAGTAGGACATCAGTAATTGTGAGCCCAAAAGGTTAATTAATTAATCATGTGACTCTCCTTTTTCCCTTTTTTGCGATAAAACATAAAAGTGAATATTTATTCAATTAAATCAAACAAACGCTCTACAAAAACGAGCCAGCAAACAATATAAAGATAGAATGGATACATAATAAGATTAACAACATTTAGATACCCTATCAATTGCTGTATTATTTTAAATTTAGATATATTCCTTAAAAATTCAATTTAAAAGGCAGTATAAATTGTATAAATCACGTATGCTATCCACTTTGAGTTAAGATTCTGGATAAAGTAAAATATCTTTATGTATATCAGAATACTAGATTCGGCTCATTCTTCTTTTAAAGATATACCGGACTTGATGCTACTTAACATTTTATTCATAAAATGATGCAGTTATGTATTTAGTTATTGTGCTTGTTTGAGAAGACCGTTCGGCAAGGTAATACAAAACCATATCGAAATCTGTAAAAACCATCTTGCAATCTATAAAAACTATCTCAAAATATGTAAAACCATCTTGAAATCTATAAAATCACCTCGGAAGCTATGAACTCCTTTCTCCCAACAGATTCCCAGACATACACATTATCTTCGTGTGATCACAACCATTAAAAGTTTGAATTTTTAAAAAAGAAACGACTATTTATAATGATTATATCCTACAAAAATGGAATTCCGAATCATTTATCAGCAGAAGAGTTTTTACTGATTCCAGATAGATTCTTCTTTGTTCCCCGGGAGAAGTCTCTCGTCATCGGAAGAACCTACAGATCAACGACCAATTTACAATTCGAGGGATTTAATGATGTTGAGGAGTTTAGTGGCACTGAGAAATTTGTGAATAAGAAAGAGGCTTGGTGTGGTGTGGTCCTCCACCCCCGGGGCTCTCTCTCTCTCTCTCTGTTCCACAAACCTTAAACCTTATTTTCTTGTTTCCCTTTTAAAACGACAAGGGATTAGTGCTCTGTGATTTTTCCCCTTTTTCCTCATCAGCGAAGCATCCATGTTGTGATGGGGTTGAAGAGAGTTGCATTATCATCAGAAACAAGTTTCACTCCCAGAAAGAATTTTTTTTCCTTTTAGTTTACTTGTCGTTCTTTATCTTATAATCTTCCCCATATTCCTTTTACACAGTATTTCCTTCTGTGTCTCTAAATGTAAGATACTTCATCATCCTCTGTTTTCTTCTTCTTTTGGGAACAAAACTCCCGCAACAAATGTGTCGGGAAGACAACATGCGACTCCTTTGAGTGATTCTACTGAGAATATTAAAAATGCTAGCTTGCATGTCGGAGAACAGAGTTTTCAGAAGAAAACCAGTGAAGATAATCATACGGCGGTGGCATTCTCGGGTCCCGTGAAGAATCCGATTGAGAAGACTAATGCAAGTTGGTCTCATCCTAAGAAGCTTGGTTTATATAAAGAGTGTGACATATTTGATGGAAAGTGGGTTAGAGATGAATCAAAGCCACTTTATCCATTTCGTTCTTGTCCACACATTGATAAATCCTTCAATTGTCATCTTCATGGGAGGCCAGATAGAGACTATGTCAAGTGGAGATGGCAACCCAATGGCTGCGACATTCCAAGGTAAGTTTTTTTCTCTCTCCCTTTTTTGCTCTTACGGTAACTTTCTGATAGCTACTATGATGTTTTTCTGGCATATTTTTTTAATGATGGCGATAATGATGATGTCTCAGATTGAATGGTACTGATTTTCTGAGGAGGCTGCGAGGTAAGAGGCTGGTTTATGTGGGGGATTCACTGAACAGGAACATGTGGGAGTCAATGCTGTGTATTTTGAGACAGAGCATAAGTAACAAGAATAGAGTTTATGAAATCTCAGGAAGGACAGATTTCAAGAAGAAAGGTGTCTATTCCTTTAGATTTGAGGTAATTTTACAGTTTCTTCCAAATATTTTTACAGCTTATGTGACACGTTTCAAGTTTCAGAGGCAAAAATGGAACCTTTGACACATTAAGGTTGGACTTGATGGACATGAAAGCTAGCAAGTCCTATGATGCCGACGTCATCGTCTTCAACACAGGACATTGGTGGACCCATGCGAAAACATCTCGAGGGTGAGCCACTGAACCCGATTCAGCCTTCCCTTTAATCTTAGAAAGCAGTAAAAATTTTCTGCTCATAAACATTTCGAAACTTAAGGCTTTGTTTGGCTTTTTTTTATCGTTACAGAGAAGAGTACTATCAAGAAGGTAACCATGTTTACCCAAATCTGGATGTTTTGGATGCATATAGGAAGGATTTGACCACATGGGCTCAGTGGGTTGACCAAACCATCGATACCAATCGAACTCATTCTTCCGAGGATATTCACAATCTCATTTCAGGTATATCTGTTACCTTCTTAGCACTCTCCCAAAGACCAGAAAAAAGTTCAATTGTATCTCTGTTGACTGCCATATGCTGAATATCTGGTTGTGTTGATGAAAATTCTCATAGGTTATTTGTTGTAACCTTAAATTGTGCTAACAGATTATGGAACAGTTTAGTTGCATACCCTTGGTTGTGCTAACAGATCTAGTGACATTCAAAGTTTCTTTAGTTTTGAAATCACCTGGTACCCAATCAAGAACAAAAATCAATTATAAACCAGTCTGAGACTTGGTTGCAACTCATGCTTGATTCTCTATACATTTATGTGTATCTGTTTATACCCCATCTGGTTTCAATTATAGAAGTTAGACAAAAGGTTTATTTTAATTGTAAATTCCTAATATAAGATTTCAATTTACTTTATCTCCCAAATTTATAATTTTATCAAGAAGACTCCTATCAAAGGATAGTCTCTATACACATGATTAAATAGGGTAGTTTAAGGAAATCAATACAAATTTGTTACAAATATTTAACTTAATTAATTTTTTTAATATCTGAAAATTAATTATCTTGGTATTATATTGAGGATCAGGGTAGTACTTTATATTGGTTTCATTCATCAGCAGGAATGCCTTCAAATCTGACATGATATATGAATTTCTATACAGTGCAAATTAGTGATGGTTCAGTTAAGGCCTTATCCTTTTGAAAGTTTTACATTTTAACAGAGTGTGGTATGGTTAATTTGCAGTGGTGGGCAATGGAATTCAGGAGGGCAGTGTCACAAAGAGAGGGAGCCGATACTGAACGAAGCGCACTTGCAAAAATATCCGTCGAAAATGAGGGTGGCAGAGCAAGTGATCCAGAGGATGAAAACTCCGGTGGCATATATGAACATTACAAGGCTTACAGATTACAGAAAAGATGGGCATCCTTCAATATACAGAATGAAATATCAAACAGAAGCAGAATGGAAATCTGCAGAGAAATCTCAAGATTGTAGCCATTGGTGCTTGCCTGGTGTTCCTGATGCTTGGAATGAGTTGCTTTATGCTTATCTCTTGCAACTTGGAAAAAGTACATGGAAAAGCTGATGAGAGATAAAATTCTTTCCTCAGGCTCTCTTGGTTTAGTTCTCTTATTGAATTGTAGGGCAAAGCAGGAAGAGTTTTGGATTTTGGTGCTGCAAAAACTCAAGAGGCAACTCTTGAAGACTGCACCTGAATCTTGTACATTTTGTTGTTTCTTCAGTTTCACCACTTTGTACATTATTATCATCTTAGAGTGAAAGAAAGCAAAGTTCACGCTTTTTTTTAATTCATGCTGGAGGCAAGATAAGGGCTTATTTGGATAGTCCGTTGGGAGAACGGACACAGATTTCGAGGTAAATATGTGAGAGGAATTTTGTCTCGTTAAGCGCAGGAATGGCTTTTGGGGAGGCAAATGCCAAAAGCTTGTACATTTTGTTGTTTCTTCAGTTTCACCACTTTGTACATTATTATCATCTTAGAGTGAAAGAAAGCAAAGTTTAAGCCTTTTTTTAATTCATGCTGGAGGCAAGATACGGGCTTGTTTGGATAGTCCGTTGGAGAACGGACACAGGTTCTGAAGTAAATATGTGAGGAATTTTGTCTCGGTAAACGCAGGAATAGTTTTTGGGGAGGCAAACGCCAAAAGCTTGTACATTTTGTTGTTTCTTCAGTTTCACCACTTTGTACATTATTATCATCTTAAAGTGAAAGAAAGCAAAGTTTACGCTTTTTTTTTTAATTCATGCTGGAGGTTTGGATAGTCCGTTGGAAGAACGGACACAGATTTCGGGGTAAATATATGAGAGAAATTTTGTCTCGGTAAGCGCAAGAATGACTTTTGGGGAGGCAAACGGCCTCCCCAAACAAGCCCAAAGCAGATTGTAGGAGAGGGCTCATAAGGAAACTTGCACAAAGCTATTAGTGTTTTTAGTCTTTGACTATGTGTTCCAGCATTTAACATATGAATCTTATCACATTTTTGATACACACACAAAAGGGTCAAAATTATCTTATTCATATTGGATTGGGTTTAGCATCATCATACAACTTAAGTATATAGATCTATTTGTATGGTTTTTTTTATTGGATAAAATTAGGTTGTCAAAGACAAATTGAGGAAGTAGACTCCCAACAAAAACTCATTAGTGTTTAGCTTTATTAATAATTAATAAATAATTATTAACATTCATCCCACATTTGCATTTTATGTCAAGCCTAATATCTTTTATGCTTCTGAAACATTCAAATCAAATTTGTAACAATACAAATCAATTTATAGTTAATCTGATGGTTCGCTATTTTAATGGATTATCAACTCAGTGTAGGAAAAAAACCATCCTTAATGAGGATAGTTTTTCTTTGCACATTGCAATGGACAATTCAAAAATTCATAAATATAAATTGAATTTCACAATCACAAATTTATTTAAATGCTAATTTTAAGACAAAAACTTATTAATCTTTTGATCGATTACTTGTCTACAGTTCTTACGGCTAAGGCTAACAAAACGAGTACATTAATTAGCACAGCATGGGAGATGAATAAAAACATTATGACAGTGCTTAGTGGTCTTAAAAAGATTTACAAAAAACAAAAATAAAGATGAAAATTCAAAATAAAATGGGTCCCACTATTGAAAAGAGGAGTTTATGTTTTATCAAAGGCAGAATTTTTCTTCACTCCTTCCTTCAATTTTTCTCCTTCTTCTCCTCAACTTTTCACAACTTTTTATTTATTTATCCATCCTAGCCCTTCCCCACAAAAGAGAAAGATACACAACCTTCACCCATACACATACGCTCTCCCTTTTCTAATTTAAAGAGGCGAACCCTAAAGACATAAGGTTATAAGTATCATTAAACTCACAACTTTTTATTTACAGAGAACTTTCGTGACATTAGGTTACAATCATAATTTTCGTAGAAGGGTGGATGCCAATGTGTTGGCACAAGCCTTCCTCTTGGTACTTACATTTACTTTCTATGTTTGGGTAGGCCTCTCAGTTTATTCTTCCATTGTCCTCTCTTCTTTTCCTATTATGTTGTTGTTAAATAATAGACCCAAGCAAAGAAATCTCTCAGCTTAGTATTGGTGCAAAGGCCTTTTAATTTATACATAAAGATGAGTAATGAAAAGATGCAGATTCTGTGGCTCTATGAGAACTTGTCCAAGGTCTAAAGGGGACACAAAACTTTCTCAAGATCCCCGGCCACACTCTTGGATTTCAAAAATCTTTTTTATAACTTTTCATGGCCCTTCGTTTAGTTAGAGTTAGAAATGCTGAGTCAGTACCGAGATGGGAGCGTACTATTCAATGAAGGAGAAGGAGAAGAAGAGGGAGGGAGGAAGGATTTGAGGTCAGAAAAGGCTCAAAGACACGCATCTAATATAATATGAGAGTTACAGCACAAAAGGCTGATTCTGAAACCTTTTGCTTATCATGTTAGACATATAGAAGGAGAGATAAATTAAGCCTTAAACATGAAGGAGACATATTAGAGAGAGCTAGCACAAGAGCCTTTTATTAAAACCACACATAAGCATACAGAATCAAACACAGACACAATGAAACAAAAGAGAGATGGATCAATGATTACGATAACCTATCAACCATATACTCATCTGCAGCAGAAGATTAAAAAAACCCAGTAAGTTTCCAGTTTCAACTGCAAATGGGGGTTGATTTTGGATTATCCTGATTATTCATTACATTACACATCAAAACATGAACCCAGATGACAAAATAGAAATTAAAATGAGCATATTTAGCTAATAAGGACTCCATAAAATGGAATCCATTAGTGCCTTACTGTGACTTGCCGGTTCGCTTTAGGCTTTAAGCCATATAGCCTCTCTATGCATATATCAGCTTTCTTCTTCGTTTCGCTCTCTCTCTCTCTCTCTCTGATTCTTCTTCTGACCATAGATAGAGTGAAGCCAAATAGCTATAAGCCCAGGCAAACAGTTTGGGAGGTGTGGAGGAGCGTGGCCGAGACGCGCCTCCGCCTTGGTTTTCATGTTCTAGGAGCCATGGATGGATTTCTGCCAGCCCAGCTTCTTCATACCTATCAGATTCTGGGATTTGATAGATTTGAGAGCTGTAAGATTTCCAAAGGTTTTTTTTTATCCCTTTGAGAAATCTAGTGGAGAAGTAATCTTGTATCCCATTCCTTTATATAGGCCAAGACTCTCCAAGAGAGAGAGGTCTTGACAAGTTGGAATTAGGAAAGAGGGGGATCATCTATTCATTATCCGTATACCTCTTCCTTTTGCTTTAAAGACAGTTGATTTAATAACTCAAAAAGAAAGTTGCATTAGTGTGTGTGCATAATTTTAAATTTATGAGACACACATGACTCCTACTATCCATTACAATATACTTAAATCATCAATTCATAGAGTATTCATTCTTAATTTAGGTAGATTGTTTGCAATACAGAAGTCGATACTGGCTCCGTTTGGCAAAGCTTCTCAGAAGCTGAAAAGTACATTCAACAGTGTTTTTCCACAAAATGAGATAATCCCCTTCACATATTTACTTCAACTTGCGTAAAAGTGCTTCTCTACCGTTTTTCCAAACGAGCCCCACTAACAGTTGGAAGTAGTAAATGTAATTGAACTTGCAGCCTTTCACTCCGAAAATTTTCATGTCACTGGACTATGGTGCTGTTTGGCAACCCGTTAAGAAGCATCAAAAGCTCGTTCAATAATGTTTTTTCGTAAAACAAGATAATTTCCTTCACATATTTGTCTCGATTTATGTAAAAAAAACTTCTCCACCGCGTTCTCAAACAAGCTCTGTAAAGTTATTAGTAGACTGATTTTGATTTAGTCCTTCTAATATAACCTTGTTTTTGTTTTAATTTAGTCATTTAAATATATTTTAAATGTTTGTTTTTGTAATACCATATTAAGATTGTAATCCACAAGAAAGTCTTATGTGATTCTTAATTGGGTGACTTAATCCTGATGATTTCTTGTCAACTTAATGCTACTTTTTTTATAATATCACCCATTATTATCGCAGTAATGTATGAAAATTGGCTAAAAGAAATATTTGTGATGACTTTTTCCGTGGCCTGACCTCTGTTTGAGGGCATTTAAAATAAATATTTTTCTATTTTACTAGATAAAATTTTTAGTGTATATATATTTATTTTATATAATACACTTAAAATTATATGTTTTTATAACTCATTGTCAACATAAATCTTACTTTCATAATATCATTACATTCAAATGTTGTATTTTAATTTATATATGTTCGGTGGCTTTCTTGTTAAAAGAATGGTATTAATCTACAACTATATATATATATATATATATGATGTTTTCAGGGAGAATTGCCCAGAAGTCTCAAGCAACAGAATTAATTACAAAATGGTCTCAAAGATTCAAAAAATTACCATGAGATCCCAGGAGTAGCTGTTGAGGTTGTCATTTAACAACCTCAGCAGCCTTCATTAACAGCCTCAGTAGTTATTCCTGGAACCTCATGTTAATTTTTTGAATCTTTGAGATCATTTTGTGGCTAATTCTCATGCTTGGGACCTGTTTGTAATTTTCCCATGTTTTTATGTTGAAGTTGGATCTACTAGAGAATCAAATAGCTAGCTCAACAAAATGACTTGTGTAAGTAAAGGAATTAGATTAAAATCACAAAACGAAAGTGAAGGATCAAAAGCATATTTTAACAGATATGATTTAAATGGAAAAAGCTTAATCCATAATGACCAAACCATGTCTTGAAATCGTACACCTAATCCAAAGTTTTCAAAAAAGAAATCAAAGTTCAAGACTTTTTCCTTCAGAATCTTCTCCATTTACACTATACTTAGTTTTTTTAAGGAAAAAACTTGTCTTGTTCTTTCTCATGAACTTTGTGTCTTGTATGTGCCACCTGTCCAGTAATTATAGTCACTACGCATTACTTAAGGCATTTAATTAATTTAACATATATGAAATACTATAGCATTCACACCAAATTCCATGAAGCAAATGGGGATGTGTTAACATGTGTGCGATTGCAATAATATAGGTAAAATAACACAAAATGAACCGAATTTTACAATTATTTAGTTTAGGATGTCTTCAAAATTTTAATTATTCTTATTTTAAAATAAATGATATCGATGGTCGATGATAGTATTCACAAGCTTCTATTAGTTTGTAGTAATTCATCGTATTTGTAAGGTAAAGAGAAATTTTAATTTTTTTTTCTTTTTATAAGTGACATTATTAATTTTTACATTTGAATATAAGGTTTTACCCTTCATTTATTATTATCTTCACTTTGTTTCCATGGTTTTATTGTATATGGATAAAATTGAAAAGTTATTAAATTATAAATAAAGTTAATGATTTCAAGGTTTTCTATATTTGTGAAACTTGTTGAAAATCATCAATAGATAAGATAAGATGAGTATTTAAACTAGTGCATTTTAAATAATTTTAGCAGTAACTCTTTTATAATATAACAGTAAATTTTATAAAACTTAGAATTAAGGGGAAATGACGGATAAATAATCTAAAAATATAAAAGAATATATGTAATAGATAAAATTGCATGATGATGACATGGATGTGTCACATCTCAAATTGAGATTTTCCAAATTCGTGCCAAAAGTAAAAAATAAGCTTCCTTAATAATCCACATGTTCTTTTCTCATTCTCCATGGGCTTGTTAATCCATTCTTATTTTTATCGAAGTAAAATTTCTTTTACATATATATCTCGAAATCTGTTATCGTTCTTCCAACCGACTTGTCATAGGCCCATTCCCATCTTCTTCTACATCCTCTCTCTCTCTCTAATCTTTCTTCTTTCTCCATTGAAGTTGAGTCTTTAATTTGAAGGTCTGGGTTTAGTTTCTCGAAGATGGGTTAACCATGTCTTCTCTTCCCCCTTCTCTTTGTCCTCCTTCTCACTCATGCCTTCATCATCTTCTTCTTTCTCTACTTCCACACCTTCATATTCGTCTTCTACGCGATCTTCCTCTTCTACATATTCTTCTTCCATGCGATCTTCCATCTCAATCAATGGATCTCTATTCTCAATCAATGCCTTTTTTGCATTAATTTGGAAAATCTCAATTGGGAATGTCACCCATCTTTATCATTATGCAATTTTGCTTGGTAATTTCCCAATTTTAAAGGTGTTTTTCTATCATTTTCCCTATATTTAAGTTATTTACCGTTTTGGCAAAAAAAAAAAAGGAGGAAGAAGAATTAATGCCTCGTTTGGTACAGTGGAATTGATTTTGATGGATATGAAAATGGAGATGGAAATGGAGATGGGGTTTAAAAGTACGTTTGGTATGTCTTGGAATTGAATCCTACTTTTTAGATAAAAATACCAAATTGCCCTTGCCATGCTCCCTCCATCCTCTTCGCATTGCTCATCGGACACTGGACACACACCAAACCTCTGCTCATCCCACCGGCCACACACCATCGACCAACCATCTGCCACAACTCCGGTGACCCTCTGCTCGTCCCACCGTCCGACCAACCTTGCTCATCCGACCGGCCACCCACCAAACCTCAACCCCATTGCACATCCTGAAGGCAGAGTCTGGAGGTGCTAGGCGACGCGGTGGTGCTCGGCGACGGGAGGGTGTCTGGAGGTGCTCGG
>JANTPZ010015410.1:0-10781 GCA_025593235.1 Vachellia pachyceras | reverse complement strand
GAAAAGAGTGCCACCATCGTGTGGCTAGGAACTAGCAAGTGAATGTAATCTCACTCTTAGTTTGATGCTCCTGCATTACTTGCTACATTCTCTTGTACCTGGTTCGGCGTTAGCTCGTCCTCTTAAATCAGAATTGCTCATACCTTTTGAAAACCAATTATTGTTCCAGTGTCAATTCATTAAGTATATATATTCTCATATCCTTAATTCGAAAATCACAATTTAGAGCAACAACGGGAAACAGGGTACATGAAACTTGAGCTGGAGGTTGATTCATTGATAGTGGTTAAGCAGATTGAAGAGCTTGATGAGCAAAAGGGAGCAGAGACCAATGACCAGATTGTTATGGCAGATACAAAAACAGAGAATGTCATGTCAAGGTTGGTTAAATCCCAAGGAAAGAGAATCAGCGTAGCGTACTGATACATGGTCAATTACAGTTTAGAGCTCCCTATTGAAGCACTAACATATGGTGAAAAGGGTTAATATTCGAATGTCATGTTGATTTGCTTTTTTGGTACATAATGTCATTGCTATTTTGAGAAAGAGGATCTACCCACACGTCATGTGTTCAGATCGACATGGAGAGATAGTGGAACTCTGGGTTCGTTTGGCTTGTTTGGCTGGCTATGTGGGTTTCTCTTTGAGATGGGATAGAAGATAGATGGCTGAAGGCTTATTTGACTTGTTTCTTCTGCTCATTTCTAGTTCTCTCTCTCGTCTTTGGATGGGCTTGTAGCCTCGTTTATGCAACTGACACACAGACCTGAATATATATGCATTGAGGTTGCAGCCCCCTTATTCAGTTATTAACCGGAACTTCTAGTTCTTAAATTATTAAATATCAATCCTAAAAAGAATTATGCAAACGAAGCGTGCAAATATAGTATACTTCAAATAATCAGTTTGAATTAATGGTAAAAACTACTCTCCAACATGATTTACCATCTACGAAGTAAACATATGAAAAGTGTTTTATTTCAACTTTTGTAGCTCTTATAAAGCTATAAAGCTATAGCAAGCAAGGTGAAGAAAAAAGGCAGCATTTGACCGAAAAGGCCTTAGGCACATTATTCATTGGAATAAACGGAGCAATAGGGAGAAAGCTGATAGTATAGAAATCACCGGCAAGTTTAGGTACAATCGAAGTTTTATGTAAAGATGGAAATCGAGGCAACATTACTGATGTTGTCCATTCCTGCTATTTGTATTTCTCCGAACACGTTCAGATCTCAAGACCAGGCCGAAGAAATAATAAAACGGAATCCCTCTCACCTTGTCCAGTATTCCAGCTGCCACAAGGTAGATTTGATGCCGAGATTTTCAACCAGTACTCGCAATAAATTAACCTCTAAGAGCTCAAGTCGAATTTCGCCTCATGCATTCAAATTACTGACCACAGGTTTGAGATCCCGCGGGGGGGGGGGGGGGAATATTATTGTTGTTGTTGTTATTTGGCTTTTACACCCTCTGGAACAATAATACAGTGGAGTCCAGAATACAATCCTGCAGAGCTGAGGGCACTCATCAGTGAAACTTCCCGATGCCGATCCCTAGGCACTGATCATGGAATTTTGGCCATTCTGAATCGTTGGTGCTATGAAGGAGAAACGGGAAGGGCTGCTTAACAGACAAATTTTATGGTATTCTTCCAGTGAGAGCTAATAATCAAATTTGAAGATGTTTTATTTCCTTTTATGGAAAAGATGTAGAGGATAGCCCATTTCTCAGCCTGATAGGAAGCCTCAACCTTAAATAGGAACTCTGCTAACCCAACAAATGAGGATGTCATTCTTGATTGAACTACATATCCACACAACTTGGTAAGCTATGCTCGAATATTAAATCCAAATCCTAAAATCAAACTCCCATCCATATCCAGCATGGTGTAGCTTACCAGAGGCAAATACCATAAGCTTAGAGAACGATGGAGGAAAGTAGAACTCGTGAAAGGGAATCATGCCACCTCTTAGTCTTAACGTGAGCAATTGTTAAAATGTTCAAGACACCCTCTGCATTAATCAATTGTCCATCAGTGGGTAAAGTTTATACTTCACAACAAGTTCTAGACTGATGGCACTGAATGAGTATGATATAGATTTAGCGCCAAGAATTTAAAACAAATAATGGAACGTGCATTATATTTATCTTAACGAGAAATAACAGGCCTTAAGGTATGCCGTATACCTGTCAATTGATTACTAACACGCCCTAGAAGGCTCAAAATACAATATCAAGCATTGTGTTACTCACCTCATTTGTAATAATCGAAGGGAGTATTTTCTTAAAAGAATAGCAAACAAGTAAATAAAACAGGAGGTTCAATTATGAGGCTTGATATGAACAAAGAAATCAAAAGGTCGATCCATTGTTTCTTGCAATGCTTTGTAGGGATATTTTTCCATAGTTAATCAAAGATCAATACTGAAAATTAAATGAGGAGAGAGTATATAGGACATCTCTCTTCTGTTATTACAATCTGTGACACCAAGACAGTCAAACCTTCCTTGACAGTTAACACTGAAAACAAAGTGCAATGCTGGAAGCCATACACACCACTTGGAATCACCTGGAATATCGGAATAAAAAAACCTTGTTAACTAAATCCATAAACTAGTATGGATTAAAAGAAAATCATAATTATGGGATTTGGCGATGCAGCAAGCAAAAAAACTGGGCCACAAGGCAAGAGATGCCTAATATAGATACATAAATCACTTGAACCATAATTTTCCCTCGAATTATTCTTGCACAGTGCATCCCAGTGCTCTTTTCATCCTGGGATTATATCATTAGCCTAACCGGAGGGGACCGTACTACAACTACCAATCTATAATCTTGTATCAGCCGGTAAAAGAGCCACTATTTCAGCTTTCCACGATCGGAAACATGAGAGGCGTACTCATTACATATAGCAAATACCAAAAAGGCGTAGAAAATTTAGAGTTTGAAGAATGGTGATGGACAGTTTACCTCCTGTGCTCCTGAACGAATTTGGACTTCTTAGCATCTTCCTCTGAAATTGCAAATCAGATTTAGAAAAAAAAAAAAAAACCAGCTATAAGATCTAAGGATACGAGGCCGAGTAATGACAAAAAAACAACAGATCGAGATGGCTTATTACCCGTAAGACTAGCGGTCAACTTGACGATTAGGGTTCCAGTGATGGCAAAGCCTACCAGGAAGGGCCAATTCCGATTCCATTCTCGCTTGAAGAAAACAGGCCATGGATCGAACTTCCTCATTTCTCACTGCTGCTAACCCTGCTCCGCCTTCTTTTCTCTTCTCACCGTCTCGCTACCGGGACAGCCAAATTCGTAGCTTACGACCTGCGATTCTGCGAATGCTTCGTGATATGGCTCACCGATCCGCCCACTTCGCAAATTTCGCGACGGACTGGACTCTCGCACACAATAGTATCGGCCCAGTAAGAATATTTTTGGACATAGACCCATTAATAAAAACCAGCGTCATGATAGAATGATATATGATTTAATTTGCCCTCAAGTTAACTGTTTTAGTGTATATCTGGCAACAACTTTTTAACGTTTAAAATGTATTTTAAATGTAAAAGTTTGTTAATTTGTATATTTTAGCATTTGATAACTCATTCTTTTAAAATACATTTTGAGCAGACAACTCATTTTTAACAGAATAAATATACTTTAAATTCAACGTTTATCTAAATATAAATGCATTCTTCCAGTCGTATTCCAAACTGGCATTTATGGATTTTGACCTACATAAGGCCTCTCAGTCAATTCAACGGGAGGAAATTACTTCATGCTTTGAATAATTCAATCAAGTTTCTTAATGTGATGTGAAGGCCAAAGGGATGAGGAAGAAGGATGAATCAAGTGTTTTTTAGAAGAATGCGTAGAAAGAATAGAATGACATAACAATATACAACCGCAATTAGGGGTAACTAAATTATTATTTTCAAAAAATATTGCCAGACATGATAATTTTCAGATGCTAGAGAGATTTCTTAGTAAACTCGAATAATTACAGGTTTTGACCATAATAGAGATGGTTATTCACATTATCACCGAGATAAGGAAAATTGATTTTTATAATAAAAAATGCAAAGGGCAAAAATTGTATGATTCTGTATGCATGTATGCCAGAGTGTGATTCTGTATTTATCAGTAACGTCATTTTGGAGATTTGCTTCATAAATAGTTCCCTGATTGATTGATTGATTGATGGGAAATGCCAATTATATGGAGGAAGGGTGAGAATAACTTAAATATGCCTTGGTCAAGTAGTCAAAACATTAATCTAAGTCATTTTGGGGTGGGTATGGGCAGAAGTCAGTTATTTAAACCCTCAAATAAACATTAGCAGCTAGCTAGCAAATATTCTTGTCATCTGTACTGTATATGAATTAGAAACAATGAAACATCGATAAACATGAATTCGTGTCATTATAGGATTTGTTTAAAAGCTATTTTGAAAATAACTTTTACAGATTTCGAGGTAAAACCTAAATTTTGGAAAATAGCTTTTACCGATTCCAAAGTAAAACCTAGGTTTAAAAAGTTATTTATGTTTGATAAGTTATTAGTTTTTATGGATTCCGAAGCAAAAAAGTGGGTATGAAAGAGGAAAGAGAAAGAATGAAAAGTAGGAAAAAGGAAAGAGAAAGAAAGAAAAAGTTGGAAAGAGAAAATAAGAAAAAGTAGGAAAAAATAAATCTAGATTTCAAATCGAGATTTCGTAACAAAAATAGCTTTTCCGAAAATATTTGTGCTTGAACAAAACCTAAATTTTAAGGTAAAATATAGATTTTGAAATCAAAGTCAGGAGGAGGCAAATAAGCCCCAATGTCACTGAACAAAAACCGTCCGGCAAAGATACCGGAGACCCAGCCGAGGCTGAAAGCGAAACTAGCTAGTAGATAACCTACCTAAGCTGAACCTGTCTGGCGGGCATGGGGTGAACCTTGTTAACCCACTGAAGAAATATTCTATGATCACAACCCCATTGGGTAGAATATAACTGTCTGCAGATTACTTTTTTTAAAAGATTTAAGGTAAATATATATGAGAAAAGTTTTGCCTGACTTACTCAAATATAGGCCTATTAACAAAGGTTTGAGTTGAAGGAGAACTAAAGATGATGTGGGATATTCGTGGCTCAATACACAATTTCTTCTTATTCTGTTCAATTTCTGTTATAGCTCTCTCTCGACTGTGCCTTTAGTCCTCCACGGTTTACTAATATTAAACTCTTTTAAATGGCACTGACATTCATGGTTTCCCTGGATTTCTTTCACGAGTTCATCAGTTCCATGATTATAATCCATTAAGTGAATTTATTTTTTGAGATTGTTTATTCCTTACTATTTTTGTTTATTTTTCCTATTTACAATTTATTATTTCAAAAAGCATGTAGGGAGAGAAGCAGAATATTTTGACTGCTTCTGTTCTGTTAACTGGGGAGGTTTAAGTTCATTCTTTAATTGTTTTTTTAACTATTGTACTACTTTAGTCCCCGGCGAAAAAAGGCTGGGACTCTGTCTTGTTTCCGGTTTACAGTCCCAAAACAAAATGTCGGAAGAGATATAGATTTAGAATCTAAAGATCTGATTTTTTAAAAATTACAAGAGCCAGCATGTGCAATCCAATCCGTAATTTGATGCCAACGATAGTGAGCAGTAGCCAGTATGTTATTATGATTTAAGGCCATAGGCGAAGTTTTGATTTTTAGGTGACCAAAAAAAAAAGTTTTGATTTTTAACTTGCACTCCTTCCTCCTCAATGATTATGTGATTGGATTGATGTCTCTAAGTGGATGCATGATATTCCTGCGGGTCAATTATCCGCTTCAAGGCAAACATATACCTAAGCTTGACTCTGATGTTGGTGTTCTTTCCTCTCTGACACACTTGTTTTGATTTTCCAGACAGTTGACTTTTGATACTGAAGTTGCGTCAGAACAAGTAAAAATAGATTGTGCCAAGGATCTCATGATGCAACCGCAGAATCTAGTGTATAATATTTCAGAGGATACTAACAGAATTGAAAACCAGCTGCGTCCTCATCTTCAGAGCATAATGTCATTATCGTTCATGTATCCAGAAAACCTCCTGCTACCTTCGGATTCAAACTCAGGCATCACAGAATCCACTTATTCCTCCCACATTCCTCCCACTGTGGATTCCTTCATGCACTGTGACTTTTTCCCGGACTTCTCAAATATGAACCATGCTTTTGACACCAGGTACAACGTGGGTTTTGTCAACGAACAAGCATGGAATCAACAAGGTGTGATATATCCAGGAATGGTAAGAGCCTAATCGTGCGAGTCTGGCAGTAGAAACATTTTGCCAGAAAGGGGGAAGCTCCACCATGGGATATGGAACAATGATTGGTTATGATTTTTAGATATTTCGAATATTTATCATTATTAAAAATATTTTGGATTTTAATATTGAGTGATTATCATCTTTTACCATTAATTTTGATTTTGCATTTAATTCTAGGTATCTAGAATGTTTTGTCTGCATTCTGTTACCTAGACCATCAATCGGTGAATCAAAATCGCTTGCAATCTCAATGTAGTCCAACATTTCAAGTTTCGTCATGTCTTCAAATTCCACAAGGCTTGATATGCCGTTGGAATGAAACGCACAAGAGACTGGTTCGGTCATAATTGTGTGTATCGTTTTCTTTTTACTGAGTTACGACAGCGTGTTGAAGCGTATTTGTTGTAGTGCAAATTCTCATAGAAACCAAGCTCAGAGGCGACTTCTAGACAAGTCGACTCAAGGTGATCCTTATCAACAGATTCGAAGCGATGGTCTGGAGTTGTCTGTAATCCATTCTCTTCGCATGTCCGTGTTTAAGAGAAGTGATGGGGAAGTGAAGCCAAACATGGCAGACTGTGCGATATGCTTAGGAGAGTTTGAATAAGGGGAATGGCTTTAACATCTTCCTCATTGTCCACATGTGTTCCATGTTTCATGCATTGATTCATGGCTTCAGTCTAGCTCAAGTTGCCCTCTTTGCAGGTCTCATTTCCATATTGGGCTCAATTATGATCTAGAATGTTCCGTGTCTTCCAACGCTTTGCTACAAGCTTCGAGGGCTCAAGAATTTCCTCCAGAATCCCTTGCCTCTGAGCCTCCAGATGGTCAGCCGATCAGATAGCCTACTTCTGGCCCCAACATTAGCCTCTTTTACCCAAACTTCCATTTGTCATTTTGATTTCATTTCGAGTTTATATGTAAACATAGATTTTGGGATTCAAGCAATTGGAATCGAGATATCCAGTTGCTGCCTAAGGGACCTACTTCAATTGAAGGCTATATTCGACCGGCTTGGGAGCGGCTTCACTGAATATTGCTATTTGTTCAGCTACATCGCGTGATTTTGTGACAGGGTATTTGTTCATGATTGAACTCAAGGCTCTACACAGAAAGGCTTGCAAATGCTTCATGCGTCAATTCCCCTGCATCTAGCAGTATAAATTACTCAAAACTTGTGGGAGGAGCAGCTCTGCTGGTTTTTATGACTCGAGATTAACCTCCAACAATAGCGCGGCCATTTTTTCGGCGGACGAAGAAATTGGGAAGACTTGTGTAAATGATAAACCCAATAATACATTTAAATAATTTTCAAGCAAAATTTATAACCGCAACCTAGTTTCATGTCTTTTGAACATAGTACAGTGAAAAACACGATGGAACTTACATCTCAAAGTCTCCTGTTATAATGTGCTCCTCTTTAAAGTCAAGCGCAAATAAATAAACATGGCGAAGCCACCAAAATTTAGATGATTCCAATCTTGTTGGCGACATCCAAGGCATCATAATCGGGAGTCAACCTGACATAGGCCTTCTTGGTACCGTCGGGCCTGCAACAAGATGAATTGGATAAAGAAGATGCTTAAAAGGCAAAGCACAATTACGCGAGATAAAATAAGTGATGAGTACAATAATTGCCCAAAACAAATAATAGCCACCTCAGTAATTCAGCATCTTGTCCAAATAACTTCTCAATAACTGAACAGAATCAACTATAAGTGTTTCCCGGCCTCTATATTTGAGACATTAATCACGAGGGCTTTACCTGATCAAAGTGTTTACTTTCTTGGCTTGAATGTCGTACATTTTCTTCACTGCATCCTTTATCTTCTTCTTATCCGCACGCAAGTCAACAATGAAAACCAAAGTATTGTTGTCCTCGATTTTCTTCATTGCTGACTCGGTGGTGAGAGGATACTTCAGAATTTGATAATGATCAAGCTTATTTCTCGGTGGGGCGCTGATACGAGGGTACTTGGGATTCCTATTCTTTTTCAATGTCTTGGGTCGATGGAATGTGACTGATGTTCTAATTTTCTTGGCTTTCTTCTTGAAAGTGGGGCCCGATTTTACTGCCTTAGCAGTTTTCAAGGCCTGTGCCTTTGTGTCAGTCTTCTTTGAACCATCACCTGAAAAAAAAAAAAAGCTTCGTTAAGCAACATAGAAAGAGCCCGTTTTCAAATTTAAAAACCTATTCTTTAATGGATTGATGTAGAGGAAATAATGAACTCATGTGATTACATGCGCATGCACAGAGATGGGAGAAGGTTGACAGAAGTCAGTGGAACGGCCAATGACAGCTCACACTTCTACGTGGGAAATCATTCACAGAAACTTTAAACCACTCAAACTATGAACATGGATGCAAATTAATGTAGTTTTAACTGACTGACAACAGAAACAGGAAGCATGCAAGAATGCCACAGGAAAATCAGTCCTCGGCAAGCTAATGAAGAGAAATACGACGATACAGGGCACATGCAGTCATGTTTTGGCATACCCATCGTAACTATTTAGTACTTCTTTCATAACTGATGTCCTGGAATATCACAGCCCTAAACCATAACTATTAAATTAACCATAAAATTTAGTCCCAACCTCATGCCCTGGAAAAAGAGGACAACCGTACTAGCCTTTTATTCTCAACCAGAATACTTAAATTTAAGGGGGGGGGGGAATTTAGTACCTTATGCCAATAATATAATACTAGACGCTACGTTTAGCATAGCAGCTTATGCAAAAATACGGTTTTCTACCTCGGACAACCAGGCATGAAGATGATAGGCTTAGAGTAGCAGCTAGAAAATGTTTCTCACATATTTCCCAAAGGCGACAGCATGAAGAAATGGATCGCTCTACTGAGCTTGGAAAGGACGTGCAAAGTTAATTCCGGCTGATTTACTAAGGATTATGAAGAGCTCCTTGTGATTTATTAATAGCCCTTATTTTAGGCCACATTCGAGGGCTCAGGCGATCGACATCCAAGTAATATAAGCCAAGGCAACGGCAAAACTATAATATTCTTTTCTTAGCAAACGCATTTATGCGTTTCATAATAAAAATCATATAAAATAAACAGGAAATCATCAAAGAATTTCTCAGAGATTGCAGAGTTAATAGGATGTGGTAGCATCCCTTGGCTAAGTTAACATGTCGCAACTGCATATAGTTACCTTTGGGCGGCGCCATGGATAACTTAAAAAGAAACTTCGCCCGTCAAATCTTCCCGAAACCCTGAAAGCAAAAATAGACAGAATACATCAACCTGCTGAAGTTGTGTAAGGCAAGAGCACCAACAGCATTAATGACAAGGATCATACCTGCGCCTGAGAAGCAGAGGTACTGTCCGGCTCTAGGGTTTTCAGTAAAGGAGAAAGGGCCATATATACGTGCCCTGTAAGATAACCACAATATAGGATTGCGTTGCTTGCTTCTGCAAGTGGCCTGCCCAGCCCGATAATTAGATGGGCATAGTGGGCTGTACCTGGGCCTTTAGTCTCAATATGATTGGATCTTAATAACAGACCCTTTTTCTTAAAAATTAAACTATCCGATACCTGCATAGCATATTAAATTTTCTGGCTATTCTGGAAAAGATCACAGAGATGACAAAGTTTTTCTAATTTTTGTAAATATATTTACATTCCCAATAATGATCTGTCTCGAATCAAATAGCAAAGGAGTTTGAATTTGCATCATACCTTTTTTTTTTGTTTTATTACTAAAAAAGGTAGAAAATGTACAAATGGAAGAATATTATTATGAACTCGAGTGTGATGTCCTGATATTTTCTCTGTTCTATCGACCATAAAGCAGCCATTGTTATCATTCACGTTAGAGGGAAGGCTCAAGAGGGAGTTCGCATCATACCGTCAGGCCTATTTATAAGATATTGATAATAATAATGATAATTAAAATCACCTGTCATTTGTAAAATAAAATGACCCGCGGTTGGTATCATTTTAGCCTCCCGTTCGTTGCTTGGATGTTCTCAGTTCCTGACGTCTGAGAATTGAGGTGTTCTGAGCATATGAGGAAATGGTCAAGGTTAAATTAAAGCTGATGATGAGCTCAGAAGGAGGATTAAATAAAAAGCCGTTTTCCATACAACGTATGGTGGTTTCCCCCCTTTTTGAAAACCTGGAATCGTTACCATTTTTAGTATGAAATGAATTGTACCCACAGATGTTTGTCTTTGTAATTAGAATTTTAGTCCTGAGATTCCTTAAAGTTACCTCTTAGTATATCAATTGTTAATTGTCATACTAATGGATGCTTCTGTAGAACATGTTATGTAAAACAATGCAAATCCCAACCATTTTCGCTGCATGATGTCACTTACATTGTTTTAACTCTTTTATGAGCCATCCAATGCATTGTGTATGAATGAAAGAAAAAGTAAGCACAATATAGCAGCCAAATGCAAGCTCAAGTGCCCATACAGAGAATCGGTGGATTTACAATTTTACAT
>JANTPZ010015368.1:6493-21265 GCA_025593235.1 Vachellia pachyceras | reverse complement strand
AAAAAAAAACTCTTCCATGAACCAAACGGGACATTAGGCTCCTTACTTTGACGTCATTCTTAATTAAATTTGAATTCATGTCAAAATGAAGAGCCTTAATTTTTCTAGGCCATTAAATAACTCTAATACTTATTTTAATTGTTTTCCTTATCATATACTTATGACATTTAATTTGTCTTAACTTGGATTAATAGCAAATTTGATGTAGATTTTGATACAGGATTTATCAGATAAAATCTATAAATTAAGGAATTCAGCCAAAACCTAAGAGGAACTCTTCTCTAGATCGTTGGCTATTGAAGACTCACAAAAATCCTAAACCCGAAAACCTTAGGGCCCGTTTGGTACGTAGAATTGATTTTGATGGAATTGGAAATTGATATAGATATGGAAATAGATATGGGGTTTAAAAGTACGATTGGTATGAGTTGGAAATGAATCTTAATTTGTATGTAAAAAGACCAAAATGCCCCTCCCTCCATCCTCTTCCATTGCAAACCTTGCTCATCCGACCGGCCACCCACCAAGCAACCGTCGACCAACCATCCACCACAGCTCCGGTGACCCTATGCTCATCTGACCGACTGACCACCCTTGCTCATCCAACCGGCTGACCACCAAACCTCAACCCCCCATTGCAGATCTTGAAGGCAGAGTCAAAGACGAGATGAAGTCGGAGTCAAAGGCATCTGTTGAAGTTGGAGACGAAGTTGGAGTTGCTTGGGAGACGAAGACGAAGAATGGTGTTGCAGAATGCCGTCGCAAGGGTGGGAGACAAAGACGAAGACGAAGACGAAGAATGCCGTCGCAAAGGTGCTTGTTGATGTCTCAAATGCCGTCACAGGGTCGGAGGTGCTCGCTGACATCGAGGTCAGAGGTGCTCGGCGAGAGGTGGCCGCAGGTGCTGGAGACGCGGTGGTGTGACATGCTCGGCGAGGACGTGCTCTGAAGGTTATATTTGGAATTCCATGGAATTTGTATCAATTCCATCAGTGGACACATGGAATTCATTTGACCCTATTTTGATTGAATTGAATTCCACATGGAATTCAATTCAGTCATACTAAACAAACATTTAAGATGAAATTCAATTCCAATTCCATTTCCATGCCTTCAATTCCATCGTACCAAACGTGCCCTTATAGAAACTAGTCTCTATATCTTAAATCTTAAAGGCTCCACAAGAGTTAGTCATTCTCTTATGGTTTAAATGTATTATATCAAGAATACAAACCACAAGTTAAAACTTGTTGAGAAAAACTTCTCATTCATTCTCAAATGACTAAATACAACATTCTCCTTAAATAAAGAAACTTATTAACTCTAACATAACTCAAAGTTTTAAGAAAAAAATATCCTAAATCTTGTAAATATATTATTCCCAATAGATTTTCAATATCTTAAATCTTCTAAAAGTATAATACCAAATATATTTTACAAGATCATGTGATTTAATAAATATCCAAAGGATTTATTAAAAAGAGTATGTTAAATCTAAAGAACTAAATTAACAAATAAAACGTAAAATATCTTAAAAACTAATTAATCTTCACATATAGCTTTTACTCATCCCATCCCTCGGTGAATCCTTTTTAGCCGTTGGATCTCCATTGTATTTATTCTTGAACTTTTAAGCCTAAAATTTGAGATGTTATAAAGAGCACCATATATGCCTCAATTTTTATTTTTGGATCGTTCAAAGCTAAATTAATGTCACAGCTACAATAAGGAATTTACTGAACAAATACGTAAATTTACTACAACACATTAGAAAATTAACTCTTATTTCTATATTAGGAACTTAATTTATATCTACTGTTGTCAAATTTGTAACAACACAGAAGGTAATTTACAATAACGCATAAGTGAATTAACGACTCTCATTTTCAGTATTCATAACCCAATTTTCAATTATAATAACGAAAATTTCAACAACACATAAGAAATTAACAGCTCTTGATCATTTCTCATACTCTCAACCTAATTTACAACTGCAAAAAGAAAATTTACAACAAAATATATGGAAATTAACAACTTTATTTTAAAATTAATTTTTCTTTTAGATGGAATCTAATTTCGGAACGTTTTGGGGTTGACCGAACAATGGTCCTTATCGTTATGTTTAGTACGGGTTAATGGAGGGGAGGGGAGGGGAGGGGAGGGGAGCTGTCCTTCCCTTTGTTTGGCTGGAAAATTTTTTTAAGGAGGGAGGAGAGAAGCTCCCCTCTCCTTATTTTGACAAAATATTTTTAGAGGGGAGGGGCTCCTCTCCCCTTCCTAGTCTCCCCTTCGAAAATGATGTTTTTTTTTGGAAGGGAGACGAGAAATAAAATTTGCTATTCTAAAATTTGTCTTGAATCTTTACCTTATGTGAAACTGATGAACATCTCATTTAGCTACTCACCTTTCATTTATTCTCGTGCTCTCTTCATAGCTCGATTGAGGCAAGAACCAGAGAATTTGCATAGGCATGCCTGCTCTCGTTGCAGAGCAAACCTCTTGCACAATTGGAAATTTATTAGTCTTAAAAGATCTTTGATTTTCTTATTGACTATTTGAAGTAGCTAAATGAGATTATACTAAAGTTATAACATCTTAGGCTTATTGCAAGTAGTGGAGGCTCAATCAATCCAAACAAAGGATAACTAAAATCAGTCTTCTTCTCTCTCTCTCCCTTTCCTCCCTCCCTTCCATTAGGATTCTTTTCGTCCTTACCTTGATCGAGTCACAGTGTTGATGAAAAATTTCCCTTTCAACTACCACTTACAATGAGAGTTAGTTTTGACTTTTGATAATAATTGCTTGTGTGACAGCTAAGCTTCGTTTGGGGTTCCGTTAGGAACCCCGTTTTGACCCCCAAAACCCATTCTCATACAAGTCGAGATAAAATTCCTCTTACATAAAGTACCTAGGAATCTGTGTCCGTTTTCTCAACGGGTTTCCAAACGAAGCCTATATCTTCTCTCACTTTTCCACCTAATCCCGATACTTGATCTTCTCCCTCCCTCACTTCTCTCTTCCTTTTTCACTCTTTTCCAGTTTTCCTGGAAAAAAAAGGGTTCCTTCGTCTCCTTTTCATCCCTCGCCTCCACCCACAGCCATGGAGATGAAGCCCATTCTCAACGTCATTGTGCTTGTTTGGAACACCATTCCTAAAACGGTATATGTAAGTCGAGATAAAACTATCTCGAAATTTGTAAAAACCATTTCAAAATCCATAAAAACCATCTTGAAATCTGTAAAACCATCTTTAAATCTACAAAATACCTCAAAATCTGTTAACTAATTTCTCCCCACGGAGTTCCAAACAAGCACATTCCCATTGTCAGTTCCCTCATTACCGTAGTGACCGAATCCGAAGCTTCTCCTCCGCATCTCTCCCTTTGTCTCTCCCTCTCCTTCACTCACATGTTCATCGTCTCCTTCGTGAAGCTGAGGTCGCTCCTTCTCATGGATGCCGGTGGGAGATTCTCAACAATTCTCTCTCGTTCCATGTGGCTCGCATCGCATGGCACTCCAATTAAGTTCCTTCCGCTGGGGCTTTGCACCATTGATCTGCCTTCCTGAAGAGAGACTTCAATGCAGGGAAAATCAGCGAATTTTCAAACTAGATAAGACGCTTAAAAATCCTTGCTTTACCATTTCAGTCTTCTTTGGGGATTTTTGCCCATGAAAAGGCTTTCTGCCAAGTGGGGTGGAGAGAAAAGACTCCCCCCCTCCTCTCACCCTCATGGTCTTTTGAATTTCTCAAAGTTCAGCATATTCAACATTAGCTGCTCGTACTGAGTCAGTTTGGTTGAAGAAATTGTTGGTTTTTACTTTTTAGGTTTGGGTTATATGTTATGGTGCTTGATCTATTATTATGTTTTAAAATTCTCATCTACTGTTTGTTAAAAAAGCTTCAAAGGAAAGAGTTGATTAATTGAAAGCCTCCTGCTTGCTTAGACTATCACTCCTACTTAAGATTTATTTTAGCTTCCGTTGAGTAGCCAATTTGAACCATAAGGTCAGCAAACTTCTCTGCTGAAGCCCATCTTCGACTTGAAGTTAGGTTGTTATAGAGGGCACGTATAGATGCATCTATTAGCTAGGTTGAACAACATAAATAAATTTTTCCATTGGAAATGCCTCAATTTTGATTTTTAATTATCCGAAGCTAAATTAATGTTGCTTCCTTATAACGAATAATTAAGTTATAATTCCCTTGCAGTATTTGGAGGCAGATGGAAGTATTGGGAAATATCCCAGTTTTAAGAATTTACTTTCAAAAATTAGAAGAAAAGGTTGCAGATTTTCTTGACAAAACAGTAGAGGAACATTTTCTTAACTATTTCCTGTATGAGTCCAAAGTTGAGGAGCTAAAGAAATCTGCTGAGCAACTCCAAGAAAAAAAAGACGAGATAGAGCGTCTGGTTGATGATGAATATCGAAGTGGCAAACGTCATGCAAAATGCGTTTCAGATTGGTTAGAAAAGGTGAATGACATAATGACTAAGAATGATGAGTTCTGGAAAGATAAAAGCCTCCCACGTGCAGTGTGTTCGAAATGGTATCTGCCTAATCCTCGGATGAGGTATCGTTTAGCCAAGAAAGCTTATAGACTAGTAAGGCAAGGCAAGTCGACAATCTTTGCAGAACTAATTCATTCTCTGGTGGAGTTTCCTCTGGTCTTTGGCCAATGTCGATAGATTTCCTTTTATTTGACGTTAATTTTGAGATTTTTGACTGAAGAAAACAAGTTAAAGATGATATTACCAAGGCGTTGAAAGATACTACCATTAGAAAGGTTGGGGTGTACGGAATGGGAGGAGTGGGTAAAACCACTTTAGTTAAAGAAGTGGCTATGGAAGCTCGTAGACTTGAGTTGTTTGATGTGGTTATCTTTGCAACTATGACAAGGAATCCAGATATTAAGCAAATTCAGGGCCAATTAGCTGATCAATTGGGTGCGAGATTAAGTGAAGAGAGTGAGATTGGAAGAGCAAGTCGCTTAAGAGATATATTGAAGAAGGAAAAGAAGAATATTCTTGTGGTTCTTGATGATCTATGGGCCGAATTAGACTTGAACAAGTTGGGGATACCTATAGATGATGTGAATCTTTGTTCGGATTTGGCTATGAATACTACCAAGAAGCCGATGTCTACCCAAGAAGAAGGAACGAGTGGTGATGGTCAAGCAGAAAAAGAAGCAACTAATGATTCCAAAATGCTCAAAATTTTGTTGACTTCAAGAAGTAAAGAGGTACTGCGTGATAAAATGCACGTGAAAGAAAATGTAAGTTTCCCCATAGAAGGGTTGAATGAACAGGAGGCTGAGGTTTTGTTCAAGAAGATGGTTGGAATGGCAGATAAACATCCCGACTTTGGACCATTAGCAGCTAAGATATCCAAAAGGTGTGGTGGGTTACCTATAGCAATCGTCACAATTGGCAAGACACTACAAACCAAGAGCTACTTACAGTGGAATGATACTCTTGGTCAACTTGAACAACAAGAATTCACTGAGGATTTGTCGACAAAGTTGAGCTTCAAATATCTAGAAAATGAGGAGCTCAAATCTACTTTCTTGTTATGTGCTCAACTGGGCTATCATCCCCTAATTATGGAATTGGTGAAGTACTGCATTGGTGTGGGTATATTTGAAGGGTTTCTTACAATTAAGGAAACTCGTGAAAAAGTACTGAGATTGATTGAAAAGCTTAAAGACTCAAGTTTGTTGCTAGACAGTTACTCCGATGATCGTTTCAACATGCACGATTTAATTCGTGAAAGTGCCTTATCAATAGCATCTGAGGAGCGGCATTTTTTGATAATGCGAAATGGGAAACTAAAGGAGTGGCCTCATGAAGATAAATTTGAGGATTATAACGGTATATCTATATGCAAATGTGATATCATTGATAAGCTTCCAAATTCTGTAAGTTGTCCTAGACTCAAAATTTTCCATGTTGATTGTCTTAATCCTTCTTTTAGTATACCTAAAGGCTTTTTTCAACAAGCTAAGCAACTTAGAGCGTTGCTATTGACTGGTATTGATGTGTCAGAATTCTGTGCTTCAATTGGATGCTTAACAAACTTGAGAATGCTTTGTTTAGAGAAATGCAAGTTAGATGACATATCCTTCATAGGCAAGCTAGAGAAACTGAGAATTCTTAGCCTTTCAGGATCTATAATAGAAAATCTGCCAACTGAATTAGGCAAATTGCATAAGTTGCAATTGCTTGATATCAGCGATTGCTCAGAACTTAGAAAGATTCTGCCTAATGCGCTATCAAGTTTGAATAGTTTGGAAGAATTGTATATGAGAAATAGTGTGAAGTGGGAAAGTGAAGAAAATCCAAGTGAAAACGATATTCTGTCTGAGTTGATGCACTTGCATGAATTGAAGAATCTCGATATATGCCTACCAAGTGTTGCAATTCTACCAAGAAACTTGTTCCTCAACAAGTTGGAAAGCTACAAGATTGTTATTGGAGATATTGAAGATCTTTCGGTGAGGGATTTCAAGATGCCAGGTAAGTAAGAATGGATGTGTTTTAGGAAAATTTATTTTATATATATGTTATTTTTCAAAAATGATTTGTTTAATTATGAAATACTATTAAACTTATGGTTTTATCATTAATTTTTTTAGCATTAATAATTATGATAAATTATATAAGATAAGTGAAATATCTGAAATTTTTTCCAAGGCGAATAATTTTATTTATTTTCATTCCGTCCAAAAGTTTATTAATCATTTATTTTGATTACTCTCAACCCAGCTTTGGTGCAGCACTAAGATTGTTGCCATGTGACATTGAGGTAATGGATTCAAAGTTTAGAAAAAATAGCCTCAACACTTGTAGAAGTATGGTTATGTGTATCTAATTCTCTGCAAAACCCATATTGTACGAGCATTGTGCATTGGCCGCCCCCTCACCAATTTCAATCATTGTATCTATTCATTTAAAAATAAGAGAGTGCGCTATAACATGAAAGATATTTGTCACAAATAATCTAATTAACCTTGTTCAATAAGATAAAGGTGACAAGGATTTTACGGTAAAAAAGTTTGTAAATCAACTTCATTTAATTAAAAATAATAGTAAGATCCCAGTAAATCCAACATATGTATTCTTCATTTTCCAATGAGAAGCCATTAATATAGTTATATTCAATTTGATGTTATTTTATGAATTTCTTGAAGTTTTTTATAACTTTCTTTTGTTCCACCCCACAGGGAAGGACGAAGTATCAAAAGTGTTGGCATTGCAGATAAATGATCGCAATGTTATTCACTATCAAAAGGGATTGAAGATGTTATTCAGAGGAGTAGAAAAAATGTTATTGGGGCAACTGAGTGGTGTTAGAAATATTTTTTGTGAGTTGAATTTGGAAGGATTTCCATGTTTGAAAGAACTGTGGATCGTAGATAACTCTGATCTTGAATGCATTATTGATCCAAAGGAGTTGCTTATTCTTAATGATGTTTTCCCGATTCTAGAATCACTTTATCTACACAAATTGAGGAACATGAAGAAAATAATAAGCCACAATGCTAATCTTAGCGGCACCTCCTTCTTGGAACTAAAAGTTGTGAGGATTCATTCTTGTGCCCAATTAGAAAATGTATTCTCCTCTTCTATGGTCGATCTCCTTAAAAACCTAGCAACAATTGATATCTCTTATTGTAAGTCTATGAAGACTATTGTGGAGAAGAATGATGCCAAGAAGATTAACTTTCCAAAATTACGCTCACTAGAATTGGATGATTTGCATAATTTTACGGGAGTCTATTCCAACGATCATGGTGGAAATAATGACTTTATTCTGTTAAATGAACAGGTATGTCTCTTCAACTATCTTTTATATATATTATCTAAAATAATTTGAAATTATTCATTACTCTTCAGCCATATTTAAAGCCCGGTGGACATTTTTTGACAGTCCTCTAATTTTTGCATTCTTAGTTACCTGATATTGAAAACCACTGAGTTGCTCCTATGGCGTATATAATTGTTTTTGCAGGTTGAGATTCCTAACTTAGAGAGCTTGGAACTGTCTTCATTGCACATGAAGGAGATGAGCAGCCAATCAAAACCCTTTGAAAAATTAACTAAACTGAATGTGACAAAATGTGATCGCATACGATATTTATTTTCATCCTCCATGGCTAAGAGTATGAAGAAACTTAAAAGCTTGTCTGTAAGCGAATGCATCGAGATGAAGAAAATGTAGCATGGGTAAGTTGACATAATAAAATGGACATGGTACTTGATATCTTATTCTACATTAAATTTGCGTTTACGAAGTTTGCTTGGTTAATGAGATATTGTCAATGCAATAAAATAAAAAGGGGCTATTGGTATATTGAATTTATTTCCTAATATTTAATTAATTTGTACCTCAGGAAGTTCGTGTATTCCCTAAGTTGGAGGAAATCCGTCTCAATTGGATGTTCTCGTTGGAAGATATATGGCCTGAAGAGTCTGGCCCAGATTCCTTTACTAGTCTGAATTCTATGTTTATTGAAGGGTGCAACAAACTTGTGACAGTGCTTCCAAGTCACATGGTGGGGAAATTTGGTAAATTAGAGTGCTTGAAGGTTGTTAGTTGTGATTCAGTGGAACAGGTCTTTGATCTCAATGGTGCTAAGAAACCCAGCGCTGGAGATGAAATTCAGTTGCAAATTCTTCAAATACATGATCTTAGAAGACTTGAGTGTATATGGAACGGAGATCCTGAAGGGATTCTCAACTTTAAAAGGTTGAATAGTATAGAGGTTACTTATTGTCATAAATTGGAATATTTATTCCCAATTTCAATGGCCAAAGGTCTTCAAGCATTGAATTCCCTTTCTGTTTCTGACTGTCCTCAAATGGAAGAGTTTGCACATGAAGATAAGAAAGAGACTGCACATGAAGGTAAGATAAAGATTGCACATGGAGGTAAAGGATTACCTGAAAACTTTGTGTTTCCTCAAGTATCAGTTGTGGAGATGAAACGCCTTCCAAAGCTCAAGTATATTTTCAAGGGGACAAAGGAAATAAAATGGCCAAAATTGAAAAAGTTATCAGTGTTAGGCTGTGACGAGCTGGAAGCATTCAAAACAGGAACCCAAAATTCAAATGGAGGGCCAATCTTCATGCCTCAAGAGGTATGAACAGTGTTCTTTCATGCAAAATATATAGAAAGAAACTTGTTTTTATTTCTTGTTTGATAATTAATTTATGATTCTTATGCCTTTTAGATAATCCCCAACTTGGAAACCATGCAAATGAACGTGAAGGAAGTAGAGAAGCTAAAGCTATGCATTAAAAACTACCGTATGAACCATTTGAAAAATTTTCATGTGTATTCATGTCCTTCAATTGAAATCCTTCATCAGTTTCTGTACAGAATGCCTTATTTGGAAAGGCTTACATTATTTGACTGTGACCTCAAAGAGCTAATACCTATAGAAGAAAACATTTGCAGTGGAAATCCTGATATCCAAGAAACCATTGGTACTTCTCTCCAGCTTAAATATTTGGAGTTAGGGAATTTGGATGCTCTCGAGAATATAGGATTTGAAAGAGGACCAGATCTCCAATATTGCTTAGAGCACTTGGTTATACGGTGGTGTGAGAAACTGAATAATTTAGGTCCTTCATCAGTGACTCTCACTCACTTGACGACGCTTGAAGTACGCAGTTGTTGGGGGATGAAAAATTTGATGGGAATTTCAACAGCAAAAAGCTTGGTTCAACTTGTGTCCTTGAAGGTATCTGGATGTAAAAGGTTAAAGCAAATTGTAGCACGCCCGAAAGATGAGATTGAAGTAAAATACCCACCCGAGATTGTTTTTAGAAAATTAATGATTTTAGAACTCCGTTATCTACCAAAGCTCTCGTGTTTCTGCAGCTCTGAGATTCCTGATTCAATGGAGTTCCCATCACTTGAAAAATTGATAGTGAATGTTTGTCCGAGGATGACGAGATTCTGTAACCGAGTATGCACTGCACCAAATCTACAAGTGATTGTGATCGACAATGAGGAAGAGAATTGGTCTTGGAAAGGGAATTTGAACCATAGAGTAAGGAAGAAGACGTACAAGAGTTGGGGTACGTTTCTGCCATATCTATTTACGTTATATAAATGAACTAGTCCTAATGTTCCTGCACAACAAATTTGCCTGTATATCTATAAAGATACGTGTTATCAATTGAGTCAGCAGAAAATAAATAATAGTCTCACTTTTGGATGTTGGGAAGACTATAATAGTTTTGGATTTTGGGAGACTAAATAAGCTGATATGAGCAGTAAACAAATCTTATATATGATAAAGGTAAGCAGAAAAATTGATATTATATGAGTAGAAAGACCCATAGACTTGAATTCTTAAAATTTTTTATTAAAAAAATGATATTTTATTTAAATGTTTGATCTTGTTTTTTCAGTATACAAACCCACATCAATGGATTTCCTTTCTGGCATATGACCTACTTAGCTACTTTGATGTGTTATTCTGTTTCATGTTAACTTTCAACTATTTTTTGTTTTCTCTGTAGCTTGATATAGACTTATTAATTTTCTTTATTGTTGAGTTCAAGAACAAATTCTATCGACGCATGATGTTGAAAAATACCATGCAACTGCAAAAACTATTTGTAGCTGGACGTGAAGGAAAAAAAAACAAGAAGTGAGAGGAGCGTGCTAAGTTTATGAGGTTATAAGATTGAATTCATGCTTTTAATTAATAACTATTTTTTACTTTTTTTACAGCTTTCCGACGGGACGCGCTTATCACTTTTCGATCATTATTCTGAGTTAGCAGATATATGGGATGTGAAAATTGGGAAAATTCCTGAAGGATTGGAAGTTAAAAGCTTTAAGCACCTGAAAACCTTGGTGGCGGAGAATTGTGAGCTTCTATCAACTACTGTAATTCCATCCCATTTGCTTATTTACTTACCAAGGTTGCACCGATTGGAAGTTCGAAGTTGCAGTTCAGTGGTGGCAATATTTGACGTCAATGAAGATGTGATTGTGGAATCCTTCAAATTGGGAATGATGGTTTTAGATAACTTGCCAAATATGAAGCATGTGTGGAGCAAGAATCCTGAAGGCATTTTGAGCTTTGAACATCTTAAAGAAGTGGAGGTAACTGATTGTGACTCTCTGCAAACTTTGTTTCCAGCAGCTTCTATTACAAAAAGCCTATTGGTCCTTGAAATAAAGAATTGTGGAGCACTTGAGGAAATTATTGGAAAGGTTGAAGCATATGAAGAAGGAGCCGTTGTTGAAGAGCATAAATTTCCACGTTTAGTGTATCTGAGGTTAGGCAAGTTGCCTAAGCTAAAGTGTGGCATCATGAAACTGCGATGCCCTTCTTTGAAATTTCTTAATGTTTATGACCGTGGTGAACTCACCAAGTCGCAGATATTCGTATCAGAATCCCAGAGCTACCAAGGAGCAAATGTTGAGGATCAGATTGGCACTTCAAATGATTCACATTCCATTTTCACTGTGCAACAGGTTTGGCCGCTTAGTTCTAAATTTTTTTATGTATATTAATTCCTTTTTCCAAATTTTGTAGTTGACGTTCCCATTTACACTTTCAGTCCCCGTAGTTTGGAAGTCAAATAATTTTGGTCTTTTTAATTGAATGAGACATTGGAAAAGAATTTATAGTCAGTAAAAAAAAATGAGGCAAGTAAAAATAAAATGTAAAAAAAATACAATTTAATAAAATTGATAAACATTCTATAATTAAAAATAATAATATGATGTAATATTTTATATAATGTGTATACTTATTTGAAAATTTATATTTTTCTAATATATGTACATATATTTTTTGCGTGCCTCATTATATTTTTTCTAATGCTTATATTGTATAAAAATTGCTAAAATATTATAACTTCAAAACATGAATTAAGTTTTTATGAAAAAAATTGAAAAATGATCAATTAATTAGGTTCGTTAACATTTCATTGATTTAATGCCAGTTGCTGTTCTCCCCCAATTTCTAACCAAACACCATGCTTCTTATCTGTCCTTTTTTTTTTATTTGAAATAATTGGTACTTTTAGCCTATTTGGACCGTGACATGGTTGGGATAATTGGATGCCTTAAGCATAAGGTTTGATTCTTGGTCATGTGTGGGAAAGCCTCGTTGAGAAAGGTGAAACCCACTTAACTGATCTTACGGATATATATATAATTTTAAAGCTTGTGGTGGCTTTTTCTTCTAATTAGGTTGGCTGCCTACAAGGAGTATCACTCACAAAGGAAGAGGCTGTCATGTTATGCAATGATTTAGACACACCAGCGGATGTTTTAAGCGAATTAAGAGGCGTTCAGCTGCATTGCTTTCACAATAATGTCACTGATGAGGTTGACACATTATTACCACTCAAAATCCTTCAAAAGCTTCCCAATGTGAAATATCTTTCAGTGGCTTGCAGTGACTTGAGTGAGATATTCCCTCCTACGCTTGAGCCTGGCTTTGTTAATCAGTCACAATTAAAAGGATTGAGATTGGAGTATCTGCCTGAGCTCAGCTCTATTGGGATAGAGCACGCCTCCATGAATTCACTCCAGCAAAATCTCTTCTACTTGAAAGTAGAAAGATGCCCTCGCTTGACAAAGCTAGTACAGTCTCCTGTCTCATTTTCCAATCTAGAACAAATAGATATGACGAAATGCCATGGATTGGAATATATATTCACAACCACTACTGCTAGAGCTTTGCCCAATCTTTCGCGGATTTCAGTATGTGATTGTGAAGCAATCAAAGAAATAGTGGCCCGAGCGGAGGAAGACGGAATGGATCCTGATGGTGTTGACATTATATTTGAGAGGTTAAAAATCCTCAATCTAAATTCTCTTCCAAGTTTAGCACGCTTTTATGCTGGCACTTCCACTTTGAAATTCCCAGACATGGACGAAGTAAAGATAGCTCAATGCCCCAACATGAGCTCTTTCTCTCAAGGGCTTATTAATGCGCCCGACATGCAAGTGGATGACATTCCACCTTGTGTGAGAGGCGATTCTTGGCGGTATGATTGATAGATTCATGATATAGCACCTCACTACAAAGGTAAACATCTATGTCCCAATTTTTTACCTCTCTTATTTCCATTCTCAAATATAGAAATAACTTATAGAATTAGCAGTTGATCATCGAGTATTTTATGATTCTGTTACTGGTGACAAGGCTTTATATTTGTTGCATGTTTTAACATTTCGTATCAATATATTAATTGATGCTTAGAGTCGTAATGACAGAAATATATTGACATGTTTCTAGCTATCAATTAGAGTATTTCATGTTTTTATTTACATAAATTCTAAGATGATATATGGACGATTTCATTGGCTTACAACTCCGGTTGCTAACATTCTATTTTATATTGATTAATTAATACTTCCCATTTTCGTAGGCTAAGATGGACTCTTAGTGACATGCAAACTATTGGACAAGGTCAGGGACGTCGATCACATCACAGCCACTTCTTGATTGCATTTTGTTTCTTGAAATAAAAAAAAACCCTCTTAAAAAAAGTTTTAATTTGTTACTTGCTGGGAGTGATACATGATGAGTGCTTTGTGTTATTGCTTGGGGCTTAACCTCATTGAAGTTTCTTTATTTGGATATCCTAATATCACATTACGTGGAAGCTGATGGCGTAAATGTTGCCTTGTTTGTCAGTTGTGTTGTACTATCGTTTCATCAGGATTGTGGTTTTCAATTAAAAAAATTGTGTTACAATATTATATTCTTTTTTATTTTTAGTTAAGTGTTACAAGATTTCATGCTTTTATTCACTTGTGTGTATGGATTTTGCATAAAAAAAATATTACTTGAAACCACAAATAGAAAGAGCAGTAACAAGGATGTGTTTGGTTTGATTTAAAATTTTGGAGGAGAGGGGATATTAAAGTTACCTTTCTTTCCCCTCATTTACCCCAACTTACCTCCCTCCAAATTAGAGTTTTTTTGGGATGGAAATTAAATTTTGAGGCAATTTTACTTATAACTTTTTTTATTATTATATTGTTTCCCTGGAAGAAAAAATATTATTTACATTAATAAATATATTATAATAAAATAAAAATAAATGAAATATATTATTATAAATTGATTAAAAATATATAATAATTAAAAATATATCATAATAATTAATTAAAATTTTACAATAGAATATTACAAATATAAGGCATATGAATAATACATCCCTTCGCTTCACTTCTCACTCTTCTCTCTCATCCCTTCATCTTTTGGACATTTCATCTTTCTCATCATCTTTTTCTTATCTCTTCCTCTCATTTGATTTACAACACATCATTAGCATGTAGCTCTCGTTATTAGATTCGGATTCTTCAGATATATTTTCACTCGTTCTAAAATTGAAGGATAAAAGTAGAGGTGGTAAAGCGGGTCAGCCCGTCAACTATATCTCTGCAGCCCGCCATAAATTTTTTTTTTAAATTAAAATTTTATATTTTTTTCTCTTTTTTTTTAAAATTTCTATTATAAGATTATATAGTCATATGATTCTTTTTCCATCAATAAATTTTTAATAATAATTTTTTTACAAGTTTTCAAAAAATATCAATATTAATGTTTTGTTATAATTTTAAATATAGTATTATAGGAAGTTGATATGAAAAAAATAAGATATTTAATACTATTTTTTAATATATCAGGTATTATTTATCATAAAAATAAAATTTAATATTACTTTTTACCCTTATAAAAATTATTAAGATGGAAAAAGTAAAAATATATAAGATATAATAATT
>JANTPZ010015359.1:0-10290 GCA_025593235.1 Vachellia pachyceras | reverse complement strand
CCAATAAAAGCAACCAAAAATCAAGACATGATCAATGGCAGTGAAGATAAGTCTCATTCGAAGGGCACACTAATACATTTATCATCAGTGTCCATTGAGATTATGGTTACATCTTTTCTTGCACCAAGCACTTGACAATTTCACAAGTATCTGTCATAGAGATGGTGGGTGTGGGTGGGGTCCCATGTTGTGGCAAGTATAGAGCATCAATAAACAAATTAAACCTCCTTCTCATCAAGCACTAGAAATAGACATAAAGTGTGATCCACTAAGTGTTGGTTCTAGTGAAAGAGGATTTGACCACTTGAAAATGAGATATCGAGTTTGAATTCAAGTGAATGCAAAATATATCTTTAAGAAAATTACTTTCAACCGAGTTTAACAATACTTATATCTAACCTAGTCAGATAGTTATATATAAAAATACATGAATGACATAATTCAAGATGGTACTATTACTACTACAAATTCAATAAAAAAAATCTCCATTTCTATATTTATGTCTTCTAATTTTTTCCTCAGTATTTTTGTAAACTTTGTGGGGACCTTAAATGAAAATTGTGAAATAACGTAATATTGCATATTATCTTTCAAAGCTGGTCCAATCTCACCGTTTTTCTAAACCACAATTAATGCTAAGTTGATGTTAGGTTAAAAAATTATCTCAACTTGCACGAAGGATTGTCTTAATGTTGAATATAAAAAAGAAAACTTAATCAATTTTAAGATTATGTTATATTACTCCACAGTCTTTTGCTCCAGAAATACTTTCAAGATAAAAATGCATTTTTAACCACTTTAAAAAAATTAGTAAAAGTAATAAAATCCTTTGAGTTTGGATAAAAAAAACACAGACCCAATGTCACCCTCAAATTCGAATAGTTCAATTACTGTATTTAACAAGGGAAGGAAAAGAAAAGGGCAAATATGACTTGGTCCATCCACATGGTCATCATTATTCAAAATCCAACATTAATTATATATTTATATCATAAAAATATGAGCCTAGACAAATCAAAATGACCTTTTTGTCAGCTCATCCATAAGAAATGGACCAAATAGAATGGAAAGAAAAGCAAAGTTTCTGCTTTGAACAGAAGAAGACGAAAGATCACTATTTGATGTTACTTGGCCACCTAATTCGATTAATTATATATATATATTCTGCACAGAAAATTGTGATTGCTTGCACGGAGATGAGACAATGTTCTCTTACCTTAAATAAATAAAATAGATTGAATAAATAATTTAATTAAACGATGGGGGAAAAGCAACAAATGACTTCATTAGTGGTTAAGCTAAGAGAAGGCTCAAAAGTCTAAAGTCTTTGTTGGCTGCTTGTTTTCAAGACAAACTCTCCAAATATCATTCCTTCATTTCTGCATAATTTGATTGTGGTTGCTCTTACATTCCTCTAATCATGCCTCACCTTTTCTCATTATTCTATAGAATCATTTATCATAATTACTATAATATGTTTTTTTTGGTTTGATTTTAGGATATTAATCATGGGTTGATTAGATTTAGATTTTGTAATTTAAGAGGAGATTATCAGTATCTTTTTTTTTTTTTTGGCTGGCGGTTCACGCAAAGCCAGAGGAAGATGTTAGAATTAAAAGAAATCCACAAGTGATTATTTTTAAAATGTAAATTTTGCGTATACATGCATAAATGATGCAGAGTTCGGATTGATAATTTTGCATTAACTGTACAAGTCAATGATTAAAGTACAAATCCAATAACCAAACGCAAATTTTTTAGGTATAACATTCTTAATATCATTTCAATGCTTGTTTGGGAGCACTTACAATAAATGCTTTTATATTTTACCAGACAAAAATTCATAATATATGTACATAAAATGCAAGTTAATTCGAGTTTAAAGTTTTTTTTTTGTTTCAACACTAAAACTTTGAGTATTAATATCGTTTACTACATTTTTTTTACCTTCTAACAATTTCCATGTCGTTCCAGACATGTTCTCTTCCAAGGTGATGTATCCTCTGCCTCCAAACAATATTAGACAAAAAATCTATCTGCTGCTTTTTCAGAGAATAACGCCCAACCTCCTCCTCCTCCTTCTTCTTCCAATTCTTTGATAAAAGGAAAACACCTGCTCTTCTTTTTTCCCACCCAAAGACCCAACATAATCCTCTGTTTTCCCCTCAATTTTTGACTTTCAAATCAGAAAAAGCTTCCATTTTTGTTTTTTCAAACCTGAAACTACACCTTTTCAATCCTAAAATCTGTGCGTGGTTATGTGCTCTGAAACAAGCCCTCCTCGTCTTTCTTTCTCTAATGACCTTCCAGTGCTTCCAGTTTCACCTACTAGCCACCATGTCGATCTTCCTCGCCGTGACACCTCACTTATGACGATGATGGGCTCGAATTCTGAGTTCGAGTTTGAGTTCAGCATTACCAGAAACAGCCTCCACTCCGAATCATCCTCTGCAGATGAGCTTTTTTCCAATGGCGTCATCCTTCCGATTCAAATTCAAAACCAACCCACCACAAAAAAGCACACTCTTGGTGGTGAAGCTCCCTACACCAGACTCCCTCCTCGCCCATGTACGTCCCCTGTTGAGAAAACCAAGAAACAGAACACCAGAGAACTTCATTCCAGATCTTTCTGGGGATTTGGTAGGAGCAAAAGTCTGAACTGTAACACAAAGAAGAGCTTGTTCTCTTCTTCGTCTTCTCTACCGCGGAGCAACTCTACTGGTTCGGCCACAAATCCAAAGAGAACGAACTCTAGGGATCATGGGAAGGGTCATGGAGTGTCTTCACCATACCCTGTTCAGAAATCTGGTTCAGGTAAGGGCTACGGAGGAACTTATTATGGCGATGGTCTTCGAGTTAGCCCTGTTTTGAACGTGCCAACTCCTTGCATCTCTAAGGGTAGTGCCGATTTATTTAACTTGGGATCATTTTTACGAGTTGGGAAGCCTAAAAAGTCTAAGAAATGATTCATTTTGTACGTGGTTTAATTATCTGGGTTTCATGACTCTCTGCTTGCCATGTTCTCTGTCTTGTTCTTGGATTACCAGAAATATTACGTAGTTTGGATTCCTCCACTGATATTATTTTTCAAATTAAATCCTTTATTTCATATAATATAATTATGTACTAAAGAGAAAGATATCAAAGAGTATAACTGTATATATGGACCGGATTCTTTTTGCCTGAATGTATTGTGTGGCGATGATGAAACATTTTAAAACTGATGAGCTACATTATTCAAGTTCTATAAGAAGTGTTGACTTTTTATACACTTTTGTCATTGATATAAGCAAGAGAGGGAAAACAGGAAATAACTGTAGGGAAGAAGAGATGAATTTTATACAGTGGTGGATGCCTAAAGCATTGAATGTGCCGCTGAAATTTAAAATAAACTGAATTGAAGAGCCGAAATTGATTTCAATATTTACTGTCAAAAATGCCATTTTAATACTATAGAATATTAAGTTGCTTAGTTCATAGTTGAGTGCTGATGAAGGACCTGGATCTTTCATTCGGGAATTGAATAAAATGGAATTAAATTTTATATGCTTAGAGGTAAACAGGGAAAAAAAATTCAGACTTAGTTGATAAATAATACTCATATTGGGTTACACTATAACCAATGTCTTATATTTCATTTTGGAGGTAATATAAAGTTTTGCTAATAAGTTATTATATTAATTTTTGATACAGAAAAGAAAGAGACGAATTGGGCACGTTAGCGAATGAAGCTAATTTAATTGGATCTGAGTACCCTGCTAAACTAATTTAATGCTTAGTAGGAAGAAGTAATCAGATCTGGATCACCCAGATTTAATCTAAACGATCCATATTTAATTTTTTTAAAGAATGATGATTTATTAAATAAAAAGTTGTGTTTGAATAAAATTGTAGTTAATAGACTATTTTTATTTTTTATTATACATATACTGGAATAATTTTTTTATAAAAATATATATATTTTAACAAATTAAATCTATACCATCAAAATTAGATTTGGATGGTCCATATGTATTAGTTTTTTTTTCTACTAAACATTTTTCTTAACAGGTAACCAAGTATAATTTAATTAGGTTTCAGGAAGAGACATTAATAATTGGAAGGAGATATCATAACTCTGAAGAAACAGATCGTACACACACATACATGAGAGGGGCAGATTAGATGGATGTGTTTGCGTCATTAATTAATGTTTTGTCTGATGAATTATTGAAAATGGGACCACGTGCATGGCATCATGTTCAGTGATTAGGGGTGGTTTAATCAATTATGATAATCATCATCATTATTATTTAACTAACATTTTGGTCTCTAATAGTTGCACTTTGCCATCACCCTACTTGGGTTAACCTAATCATACGGACTATTCTTTGATTATTATACATTACAGGAAAATTTGGGATTATATAAAGGGTTCAAGTTGATGCATTTTTAGTTAGTTTGAATTCATTGTATCTCAACAGCTGCAATTAATGATGCAGATTCTAATTTTTGCATACTTCAGAGTTTTATGCCTTAAGTTAATGTGACTAAGTTAATTACAACTCCCTGAATTATATATATATATATATATCAGGGTGGGGGCAGTCAGATTGGGTCACATTTGAATATTGAGTCTAATTAGAGGTAGCTAATGAGATTTTAATTTGTGATCTCTCTATGTACCTCGTAGTATGATTCCATTTATGATCTATTTTATGTGAAATCCAGGCGAAACACTTTGTAAAAGTTAAACAAGCCTTGAGATAATACAGTAGGCAGCTCTATAAGCTGGAAGGCACCTTATATGGGCGGGCTAGTTCGAGGGGAGGATTGCAAGCAGCTTGTGGGGGCGTGGCTCGGGACCATAATGGGAGAGTGCTAGGTGGTTCTATGTGCCATTTGAGGTTAAGGGATAGCCTCTTTGCAGAAGCTTAGGCTGTGATGTGGGGATTCAAGAGGGCATGGGACATCGGATGGAAGAAAATTATTATTGAGACGGATTGTATGGAGTTAGTTAAGACTTTGTTGATGGGTGACTATGCAAACCATTCTCACTCATATCTCTGTAGGGAAATCAAGAGTGTCTTGGATCGTGATTGGGATGCAACTATAGAGTGGTGCCATAGGGAAGCGAATCAAGTGGTGGATGCAGTGGCAAAGGCAGCACTAGATGCGATGACCGGTGTCGTATTCTTTGAAGATCCCCGAAGTTTCTAGTGTCGGTGCTAAAGAAGGATATATATTCAAAAAGAACAAAAATTAAGTAATAATTTAAGAGAAGACGGTACAAAACCTATAATACTCTCTCCATTCCCAAGTATAATATCCAGGGTTTTCTGTGGTTTTGCCCACACATAAAAGGAAAAAGAAGAATCATCAATTAATTTGAACACAATAAATAATGTTATGACCTTACATCTATCGCATTATGCACTTTGCAAGGCCTCTGCTTTGGATTTCTTGAAGGCTTCTTTCCAGTAGCGAAGAATTCTTCATTCTTCTTGTTCGATTCAAGAATTGAAAAACTTCCTTTTGTGCAGTTCTACTCCTCATCATCTGCTTCTCCCAACTTCATCAACGGTGGGACGAACACTTGGCTTTCTTGTTCCTCAAGTTACTGGGATTAACAGACGCATTGGCCACCGTTTCGTCAGCAAAAGAGACTTTTCGCTTCTTCTTCGTTGCCACTCCGTCGTAGTGGTCGTCGGATGAGGTTTACGTTAGAGGGTTGTTAGGGTTTCCAAGAGGCGTTTCTCTCACAAAGGTCAAGTCATTATCTTCTATCTCCTTGTTCCATGTTATTTTCGATTTAAAAAAAAAAAAACCGGAAACACAACTCTATCCTTGTTCTTCACCTCACGAGAAGCGACGAGAATTTACCCGTAGCATTTTTGTTCCTCAAACAACAAGAGTTTATATTCTCGTCGGCTGCCACTGTTTCGTCAGCAAACGGAACCTTCCACTTCTTCGGCACCACGCCGTCGTCGTCCCCGGTCATGAGCGACTTCTCGGAAATAGCCCCGACTGGTCTTTCAGCGTCCAATGGGTCCTGCGTCGGAGGATTGAAAATGGGCTAGAATGCTTGTTTCTGAACCAGAAGAGCAAGCGATCGTTACGCGGTGGCTATAGTGGTGATGTTTGAGGCTAAGTTTCTATGGTTTCCGTGCTCGTGGAGAATCGAAAACTTAATCTTCAATTCAAAGCTGAAGCTCCAAGTCTCAAGTATTATATATCTTGGAAGATAACTCTCGTGCCGCTAAGCAAATTTTTTTTAAAATAATTTATAAATTAAAATAAAAACATACAACATAACAAACCCCTATTTTTATTTGGGAATTATTCACTTAAAAGAAGTACGCCTTTAAATTTGTTAACAACTTTTTATAAGCAAAGTCATGTGAATCAATAGATGAATACTAGAAAAGTTGTATAAATGCATAAACAAATATTTATCGTTATCTTTTAAGTTTTAACCCAAAATTGTGTTTTTAAATATTATATTAAATTAAATATATAAAGAAAATTCAAAATATTGTTTTTTGTTTAAACAGTAAAAGAAAATTTGAAGAAGGATAATGCCATCTATTTGTTGGGACAATAGATATAAATCAATCTATCCTATTTTTTGCCAAGATATAAATCAATCTATCTAAATGATGATAAAATGTTCATATTAACTACTGAATACAAAAATATTTATATTTAATTTAATATTTTAAAACTTTGCTCAATAAAGAGTTACATCGCCAGCCCAAATATTGTTACAAAACATTTCAAGATCGTAAAATACAAAAGTTTTGTATTCCACTAAAAGAATGAAAGAAAGCAATTTTCCACTTTTTCACATATCAAGGGATCACACTCTAAAACAAAACGATATTCAAAATATTAACATGTTAATAATAAAAATTTAATAATAACACAAGCTCGCAAATTGGCAATAAATAGCACAAGCCCCACTAGAGAAGGTGGTCGTCCAACCATAAGGCATTCCAACAATTAGCCAGTGTCAGTTTAAAGCGGTCTAAAATTTTGAATATTCTCCACTTATCAGAAAATATACTTAAGTCTCTTCAAAAACAAGAAAGACAACAAAGATGTCGAAATTCTCAAACCAAGCAGTTGAACTACATGCCGGTTGCTAAATGCACCCATATGTTATTAAAATATTGAATTTTGTACCAATGGAAGTTAGATCTAGCGGAAGGAAGTAATTCATCATTATGTGATGAACCAAAATTCAAATCCACATTAATAGAGATACATACATTTAATAACCGACAACGCATCGAATATGATTATCTCCGGTAGGAGAATACATATGCTTAGAAAAAAATATTATGAAAGTAGTATATGCTCCTCGGTCTTGAGCATCATGTTCATGTATTAATACATCTCTTTGAAGCAAATGCAATGGGTGATGTCACAACTTAACAAGGTTCAATTGTTGAACTGAAGAAAAAGGAAAAAAGAGATAAAAGGGAGCTGTAAAAGTATATATTGCATAAAGGAAAGAGCTCGAGATATATAGCCTGTACATGACAATAGATAGCTATAAACTTAATTTCGTGCTTCTGGCTTTTGTTCACGAGAAGATAACTCATTAATGAAGACCTCTATACTCACTTCATTATGTATAGTAAGATAAAAGGAGAACAAAGTTCATAATTGAGGGAAAATTGAATAGGCTATACAACTATTAACAAACCGTGTTACGCGCCCCCTTGTGGAAAGTGAAGCTAAGAGCAGCGGGGATTTGATGACTCCGACTTGATCACGCGGGTATTGTATGAGCCACAAAATTCACATTTGTGATACAACCAGTGGAATGGAGAACACCCCTTTCTTTCACAATCATTGCAAAGTATATCCTGCATTGCAATCAAAACCAGAACAAATTATTACACCATTAAGAATCAGAAATCTTATGTTTTATTTTATCCCATTGATGTGGTTGGAAACCTCCTCTGACACGATGTGATATTGGGGAGACAGATCAAATTTCGTGAAAGTATTGCATACTATGATTAGAATGAAGTATTTCGACCTGGCATAGCTTGAGTTTTGAAATATTGAACATCCTGAATTGTGAAGTTGGCTAACACTGCAACTCGACCCAACCTGATTGTTAATAGAGTTTTCATAGTTTTTTCTTTCGGTTTTTAGAAACTAGAAAACCCAAAATCACATAAGATGTTCTTTAGCAATCTCTCCCCACGCCCCTCCTCCCTCCCTCACACACACACAAACTAGTGACTCTAATCAGAACCGCGTCCATAATAATTCCTGCACTGGCCCTGCCACCAGAAAATAGGCTCCCTTTGCCACTGCAAATCACCCTCCCTAAGCAAGTTAAACTTCTCCGCACAGAAGTAAATGAATCATGACTATGCCTTTTATCAATGTAGGTCGGTTTCCTACTTTGTAGAGATTAATTTATCTGGAACAATGAATTGGTATGAAAGTTTTGTATAATTGTTGAGTATTGACTATGTCTCTTATAGAGAAAAAAGAGGAATGCTTGGGGCCTTTTCAAGAATTGCTTGATTGCACATTTATGACTAATGAGCTAATAAACTGATAAAATACTTTTCTTAACTCAAATTCACCTTGAGTATTTTATGCAATTTCAAAGACATAAATATATTTCATATAGTAAGCTACCTTACAATTTATTACTGTATCTTCTGACATAATAATTTATAATATTCCATCCAATTTGAGACGCATGGTGTGGTTTGATAACTAGAATTCAACATTATTAATTCATTTTGTCTTTGATAAACGCCTTATTTTTAGCAAGGGAAAAAGCTCCTCAGCAGCTGTGCAACAGAAGAAAAAGTAGATGGAGATATAAGTGTAAAACAAACCTGATAACGGTCCATGTACTCTTCTGGGAGCTCCTCAGCAGCCAATAAAGCATCAAGCATCCCAAAGTAAACCTGGATACAAGGGGAACAACTAATTATGGTCTGTTTTACCAATTGTGCTGAGTTTCCTTATTTTTTTAATTTTTTTTTCTTTTGCCTCTCCACCTTCATGATTGATTGTTCATGAAAAAAAAATTAATAAAAATTTTAAAGCATATAATCCATAAGATCAAACTTGACAGTGATTATCTACAAAGGAAGTCTTCTTAGTTCTTACCGCCATATCACCCAATGATTTGCTGCAGATTGGACATGTGTAGTGACTGCAAGTGTAAGCCTAACATTGTAAGGTAAGTATGAGTATGAATCTGTGAGCTTGAAACCTCTTCAGAATTCTTCTTATTAAAAGTAAAAAATAAGAAACAAATGACTTGCTTCAAGGGAGGCTTTAAAACCTAAAATGGGCAATAAACAGACCTGAAAGCAAGCTGAATGCATATAATGGCCACAAGATAGAGCTCTGACCGTAGCACTTGATGTGAATAAGAAGTCACAGCAGATTGGGCAATTCATTTCTAAGCCTTTCTCCAGGCACTTATGAGATGCTGATTTTATCCCCAGGCAGCAGTTGCATTTCATACAATGAAAATAATCAATCCCAAGCCCTTTCCCCACACGGCACAAATTGCAAAATGGGCAATGATATACATTCCTGAAAAAGAATGACGTGGGTAATGAAAAAAAAAATTGAAGAGACTAAAATGGCTGACAAACTAAAGAACACTCTTATGCCTGTGTGTGTGTGTGTGTGTCTGTGTGTGTTCATTCTTATGCCATAATTATATTGCAGTGAAAAGAACAGCAAATATTTTTTTTAAAGAAAAAATTCGTAGGTAAAAAATAAGCAATTACATGTGTGTGTGTGTGTGTGTGTGTGTATTTATGAATGAAATCTGTGCCCTTTATGCTCATATAGATTTTATCCTTCATTTTTGGTAGAAAGAGATTATTCAATTCCTTGGAAAGGATTAAGCATTGTGCAACAGAATATTTAGCTTGCATCATCATAAAAAAGAAGGGAATGTGCTTTCATCCTAGAACTCCTGAATTTTAAAGCAAGAACTCAGCACTTAAAAAACTACCTTTCATCATCAAAAAATTTGCATATATTGCAATAGTATTTGGCCATTGAAAATCCATTACATGAAGGTGTCATGCATATCGGCCCAACTGGCTGTATAGTCAAGCATTGCATGCACATCATTTCTGAAGTTGCTTTTCTGCAATTGATCAAAGAAATAGTTAGTGGAATAAAATGTTGTGTAAATAAAAAAAAAAACGAGCACCATAAAATATTTACCTATCCATTGAGTGATCGCTCACATTGTCATGGCAAAATCTACATGTAAACAACTTGCCACAGCATGCAGCTTTAAGT
>JANTPZ010015350.1:0-10090 GCA_025593235.1 Vachellia pachyceras | reverse complement strand
ATGTAACATATGATATGAATGGTTTGTTGGGAGTTTTGTAGGATTAATGTACATAACCTACAAAGACTTAATATTCTACAATTATGTTAATTTACTTCCTTGTTGTAACTCTTGTCAAGTTGTGGTCTATAAATAGTGGGCATATACCAAAGGTTGAAGGTATCCATATGAATGAGAATTTCTCTTTTGTTTTTCTTCATCTCTTTCATCTCAATATCTTACATTTTTCTTATTTTCATAACACAATGAACCTTAAAAGAATAGAAAATGAAAATTACATCAAACTTTAAATATGACAACTTTCAAAAGAAGATATAATTAATACCCCTAAGGGTCACTTATTCATCACTGAGAGCACTTTTACAACAGGGATGAGATGACCAAGGTATATTTAATTTCCTTAATTTTGTTAACATTAACCAAAATCCATTACTTCATCTATGAAAATTATAGATGAAGTAAACTAAGACAGACATATAAAGTAGATCATCTCATTTTACGAAAAACACTATTGAACATATATTTGAATCCAATAAATGCTGAATCAAATAAACACACTGTTTTGTAACATAAGGTCCGTTTGGTAAAGCGGTGGAGAAGTACTTATGGATTTATTCACATAAGCCGATGCAAATATGTGAAGGAGATTGTCTCGTTTTACGGAAAAACACTGTTGAACGTATTTATGGGAATAAGCTGGACGTTGCCAAACAAGCACATTGTATATAAATTTTAAGGTTGCCGCAGTAACTATTCCCTGGTTGGTCCTTAAAAAGAGAGCTATTTTATATCATTTAAGTGATTGATTAATTAATTAGTGGATTTTTGGAACCTAAAAAAGGATTGCATGGGATTGGGGAGGGTGGCTCCTTGGTTTGGCTTTGTAATTATTTTAGGAGAAAGAATAAAAGGGTTTTCATGGGCAATCATGCTCCCATAGGTACATGTGTTCATGGGCAACTATTTAAAAGGGTTTTAAATAAATAAAGAAATAAAACCTTTTGCCGTAATTTAAGAAAAAGGAAGACAAGGGTATAAATGTTAATTATTATTTATATTTAAGGTAGGATGCCCTACAATTGGATCTGCCTGCTCTACTAGTACATTGTACTCATACATATGCCTGCCCCAAATACTAAATGTAAAAACAGTAATGGACACTTTTTTTATTTATAAATTTATTCTTAAATTTTCTTTTATTACTTTGCTGATTGCACATAAATCCTTCTACTAAAGATGGTTATGTTTGAAGTATTATTTAATATTAAATGTAAAAATTTGAAAAATTTATTTTAAGGTCTCAAATAAGAAATTTATTTAAAGAATGGTCCCATTGATCAAAATATTTTTCAAGAGGTCTCATTAATAACTGAGGTGTGGTCAACACAGAGCATGCTGTTGTCAATATATAGGACCTCATATTATCAATGGACCTCTTGATAAATATTTTGATCAATGGAACCATTCTTTAAATAAGTTCATAATTTAGGACCATAGATTAAATTTCTCTAAAAATTTTGATGAGTTTCTTGGGTATTTTCATTTCAATATATACTTGAGACTAATTCCTTTGATGGGCCAGAGCGTAAATATTTTAGCTTCTAGCAAAAGTTGTATTGTGCTTGTTTGGCAACATTTAACTTGTAGCTATAAACACGTTTAACAGTGTTTTTCTGCAAAACGAGACAATCTCCTCAACATGTTTGTCTCGTCTTGTGTGAATAAGTCAATAAGTACTTCTCCACCGCTTTATCAAACGGATCCTTAAGGATTTGTTTTGGTGAAGATATTATAAGGATTTTTCAGTAATTTCATCGTAAATAATTACATAGCGTATTTTAACAAAACTAACCCATATTTCTTTTACAAATAGCTAATTTAATTAATTTTTATGCATTAGTTAGCTAGCCTGTGTCGTTGTTTTTTATTTAAAGTCACCTCAAACCACTTCATTAAAATTAAGAAGAGGCTCGTTAAATTTGTTTGAAAATAAGAAATAATCAAATATTCCGTTACATATTGAAAGTAATAAAGGGGGATTGTCTAAATTTTTAAGTAGGGACAGTTCCTTTTAAAAAATATAATTAATACAAAAAAGAGTAACTTATAATTAGAACTATATATTCTTTCTTTTTTTTTAAAAATAACTTATAACAGAGACCAGAATAAATTAATTGGACAAGTTTAAAATATGTGGAGGACAAATTCTAAAGAAGGCGTGAAGGAGACTTTGACCGTTGAGAGATAAACTTTGGATTTGATTACAAGTTATTCCAAAAACGAAAGATCCTGCAAGTTGCAACTAACCTACCTACCTCTCTATCTATGAAGTTAATTAATCTCTTCTCGTCACATATATATATAATAATATATCTTGGACGCATAATTAGATCTGGCGTGAGATTATGAATTTAATTCTCCATCAGCATAACGGGCTTATTTGGATAATCCGTTGAGAAAACGGACATAGATTCCGAAATAAATATATGAGAGGAATTTTGTCTCGATAAACGTATGAATAGATTTTGGTTGTCCAAACGGGCTAACCAAACAAACCTAATGACTTCGTGAGTTTTGGCAAAACATGATACTGATTTTTAATCAAACCTCAGTTAACTTTTTTTAAATAAATTAAAAAAGTAAGATAAATTGATGTACTCACTGATTATATTTGTAAACTGCTTTCAATGTTTTACGTAAATTAAAGAAAATCTTAAATTTTATTAACTATTTCTTAAAATTCAATAACTTTTCAACTTTATCATTATTTAATATCTAACTTGACACATGAGAGTAAAGTCAATATATAATAAATTAATGTTAAAATTGTATATTCACATAAAAATGAAATCATGTGACGTATAAATAGGATTAAGTAAAACATTCTTTTTTTGCCTTATAGATAATATAAGTCAACCAATGTTAATTTTCTAATCATACCCCTTTAATTAATGTCTAAATGTCATTAACTGTATTTTTCTCTCTTACTTAAAACCTCATTTTCTCAAACTAATTTTATGAATTATAAATTGATGTATAATCTAATGATACACATAAAAATATCTCACAAAACAAATATTTTAAATTAGTTTATCAAGTTTGTTCAATCTCTTAAATAGGAGGTTAACTTTGGGCTTATATATAATTTAAAGTATTAGATAACATTAGATTTAGTTTACTTCGAGTTTTAATATAATTTTTAATTGGTATAGTCCCATGCACATGATTTATCAAATTGAATATGGAATAAGTTAATTTGGAAAAAGAAAATAGAGTGGATTCATGTTACAAATGACCCAGAGGAGTATAATGCAAACCTATTGACTAAGAGCATGTTTGAATCTCAGTTATGAAATATAGGTTTTGTGGTGAAACTCAGGTTTTGACCCAAAACCTAGTTTTTATTTAAGTATAAAAATGTTTCAGAAAAGCTATTTTGTATACAAAATCTCGATTTGAAACTTAGGTTTTGAAAAAAATGATTTCCTTGTCAAATCACACCATCCCTCCTCATAAATTTTCTCTTTCTTTTTCTTTCCTATTTACTTGTTGCATCAAACTTTGTAAATGCCAATAAATTTTCAAACACAACTACCTTTCAAAACTTAGGTTTTTCTTTGTAATCTGTAAAAACTGTTCTCCTAAAATCTTTTTTTAAAACCTAGATTATACCTTGAACTCCGTAAAAAGTATTCTAAAAAAGATTTCCAAACCAGCCATCCAAAAAATACAAGTTACTTCAATTGCAACCAATTGAAAGGAAATAGTAACGGTAAACTTTTTAAGTGCACTTTAAATTAAAATTCAAAATGCGTATAATCTCTCTCGCCATCTATTATATGCCACCGATGAGGTAATAATAAAGGTGAAATTGTAAAGAGATATTTAACAATTGTCTCACCAGTATTTAAAAATTGCGATCTTCAATTTTATTAAATGTTTGTCAAAAATAATCATTTTAAGTTATATATTCGGTTAAAAGCTCATCCTAAACATGTGTGTAATTCATTGAAAATATCTATGTCGGTAAAATACAAACAATCCAGTAACCAATTCTGTTAATTAACATCAAAACTAAAATAATAATAATAAATAATAAAAAATTAACAACATCGGCACATTTCCTGAATAAATATTGCAGTTGGAGCCCCACGTCAATATTTTATTTATCTGAATTGAATAATAAAATAATAAACATCACTGCGCATAGAAAAAAGCACCCCAGGGCATAGTGTTTTATGAAAGAACCATCTTTTCCATGTGGGGCCCACAATCTTGCAGTTCTAGCCAATCAAATACTGCTTAATACGGAATCCTTTTTTTCTTTCTTTTTTTTAAAAAGAGGATACGGCTTTGCCCTAATTGTTAATTAATTAGGCTTAATGGATTCTTAACAACTAAATTATTGAGGCGTTATCATGCACAGGTTACACGATTATGTCCCAGCAAATATTTTTTTTTAATTTTTATAGATATATGATAAATAAATGCAATAATTAATTTCAGAATAGTAAAATATAAGCTTGTGATTTTTTTTGAATAGATAAGCTTGTGATTTGAACACTGGTAAAAAAAATGATGAGGATTTTAACAATTTTTTTTTTTCCAAAATAGAGTATATTTGAAAATCGTCGGCTGTCCCCATCTCTCTCCTTTCTCACCTGTTTTCGATAAGTAGGACATTTTTTTCAAAAATCCCGTTTTCATTCGATTTTATTTATAAATCATTTTAATATATTTTATATAGATTAAAGAAATTTTAAATGGAATTAAATTTTTTGCTTAGTTCAACAATTGTCCAACTTTATTTTTATTTAGTGTATTATATTTCATGAAAACAAAGATGATGTAAAATTGTACATTTATATGAAAATTTAATGAAATAATTTATAAGTACTCACATGATCATATATATATATATGCCACTTTCAGTATGTCTCATATATATACCAAATAAAATATTAAACCTAATTAATTCTGTCTTAAAATTAACAAATTTTCAATTTCATTCCTATTTAATATCTATTGTAATACATGAGAAGTTAGTATATAGAAAATGAAAGATAAAATTATATATTTACATTAAAAATTGACGAGGTGATTTATAAATAAATCCAAATAAAATTTTATCCCCTTGCAGTATAAATAGGATCAAGGGAGTAGGATAAAAACTCTTTATCTCTTTTCCCTATAAATAAAATCACAAGAGTACTATTTTGATCTTATTCATAAATGATTATTCATCCTATTTTACTAAAACCAAGAATTTGTGTTAAAATGTTTATTTGAAAATCTGTTGAATGATTTTACGTAAATTAAGGTAAGTATGTGAGAGGAGTTTTATTTTATGAAAAAAAAGAGGAAAAATGTCTCCAAACACCACAAATTTTAATAACCTTCACCATATTCCAAAATCGCAAAATCAATAATAAATTAGAGATAAAATAGTAATATTAGATGAAAAATTTAATAATATAATTTACAAATCGGCTCAAAATAACCCTTCTGTCTTTTCTACTTTGGCCGAACTGTCTCTTCTACTGTTATTTGTAGTTTATATATATATATATATATGTGCACGGACGGGCTACAATTTAAGAATTTTGAAAATTCGATCTTTTTGTGCAGTGATACGTTTTGGCTGAGCCAGTAATTAAATATAAATAATATTATTAATTAATAAATAGTGTGATGCATTTTGTGTCACATATAAAATATGACGATATCTGTACAAAAAAGCAAGGAAGATGGAGAGAATCTAGACACGGCCATATGTCTTGATATCCTCAAAAACCCAGAAGTAAATTCACATATTAAACAAATAAAAAGAAAAAAAGGCGATGGAAGGGAAGAAGTGAAGAAAAAGCAGAGAATAAAAAGAGACCGGATGTTGACAAATTTCATGTCACTGTTCTTGGAAGGTCGTTTGTTTGTGTGAAGATTTCTTATCTGGGATCTCTCTCTCTTTAAGAATTTCTCTCTCTAAAAAACTTCTGAGAGAGAGAGAGAAGGTGGGGAGGGGGAGAGAGGGTTGCTCAGCAGATCGAAATCTCCTCTTTTTCTTCAATCCAGTGACGATCTAAGCTTCTTCAATGTTGTTGCAAAATCACCAACTTTGTAATTATTGGTTTTAGCAACCTTTTTTTGCTCCAACGACTCCAAAAGACTGAATCTCTTTTCTGCATATGGAGGCATCTTCAATGGAGGAAACTATGAAGACCGTGACGGAATTTTGAGGAAAGGGTGATAGGAGATGACTGTCTAAGGTAAATTTACATCCACTTCCCCGACTAATTTCATTACTTTATAATTTTTACTTGACGATGATTTGATTAATTTGGTTTTAGTATTTTCTATACCTAGTCCTGGTTGGACTTCGATAATATTCTGGGCTAGCAACTCTGCGGCTTGTTTCGCCGAACTTCTGGTTGAACTACTATAATTTTTTCTCTCTCCTATTTTACTTCTGCAAAACTCGATTCGTACTTTGAATTCCTGGTCTTTAATTTTATTATTTTGGATGCTTATTTTATTGTTTATACCTGATATCACGTTAATTTGGATAATTCTTGCATTGGATCTGTTCCATTAAATTTTGTTGTTTATACATGTTCTATCTTTTCCTCCATATTATCAGTCTCTGTTGGGTTCTTTGACAAATATCTGTTTTTAGTCGTACCTAACCTGGTGGAAGATTAGTCTGGCATATTCTGAAGTCATTTTCTGTAAATCGGTTAGTACATTCCTACAAGCCTCAAGGTTACTAGAAGTGTATTAATCCTGAACCCAACATAATGAGAAGGAACATGATTGTTATTGTTTATCTTTCAGATTAATAACTTTGACTTCTTGTTTCTCTCTAGCGTAGAAGGTACCTACCTATCAGATTAAGCAGTTCTTAGCTTAACACTCAAGATTATATCTCATTGGGTTAAGGTTTCTTCTATCTGGTGTAGTGTATCTCTTATGTCCTGCTACAAATACTATGTATGCCGTGTACTATTTTACCCTTAACTTTTCTATTGCTGCTTTACCATTACTTTCCTGTCTCTTTGCAATTCATTTAATCTTTCCGGCCTTTTCATTTCTATTAAATTCTTGTTATAATGTTTATGTGGAACAAGAATATGGCTGTATCTAACAAAGACTGTGTAACATGTGTTTGAAACATATAAGATGGAAATTGGTTAATTAAACCATTCCTTTCAATATGTGCTGTTCCATTCATGTATTTATTGCGGCACATCTACATCTGTATAAATATGTAATTATGAGCTTTGAGTATGACCTCAGTTAAAAAGGGTCACATATTTGCATCGTTTATATATATATATATATATGCAGGAGTGACAGGGAAAGAATGTTGAAATGATCAAGTGTTTGTGGAAGTGTTATAGTTAATAACAATTTAAAAGAGAAACATTAAAATCATTCCAGCAGAGGGAAATATGTTGAATATTTATTTGGAGATGTATCATCTATGGAATATTAGTGGCTATGCAAATAAATGGTTAAGTGGGTGATTATGCCCTTGTTCTTTTCTACATACCTTATCTTTATTGTGTTTAATAACTGAACTGCTGAAAATCTATACTTATGAAAAATATAGTGATATGTTTACCAAAATTTGCTTGATTTGTGTGAGATATATAAAGATATTGCGTGAATTAGGATATCATTGGGTTGAAATGGTAGCTACCTATCAGTTAATGAGTGCTTCTGTGGTAAATATCCAACTTACATTCACTTTGCTTATTTATTAGAAATGGGAACCAAAGTGCAAAATCTAGCAGGGTACCACACAATGAGGGATCTTAATGAGGAATCCAGCAGTTGTTGCTGGCCTTTATTTTATGGAGATAAATCACATACCAATGGGCAGTATTATAAAGATTATCAGCCACGTGCAGAGGGATGTTCAGTATATGATAAAGATTTTGTGAAACGGATGATACTTGAGCATGAGGCCATATTCAAGAAACAGGTATGGAGGTTCTAAAATTCATCGTTGTCCTTGGCCAGTAGCTTGAGTTGTGCAGGTGGAGTAGGTTTGTGGTTAGCCAATTGAAAATAAAGATGTGAATTTTTATGTAAATTAGTTAGTCAATCTACTTCAGAGCTTCTTTTCTTGTAATATTGTCCATTTCATCTTCTGCAATGGTTTACAAGTACATAATATGATATTGTGTTTGTTTGGGAACACCGTTTCCCCAACGGTACACGTAAGCCGGGACAAAACTATCTCGAAACCTGTAAAAACCATCTTGAAATCCGCAAAATACTTCGGAATCTGCAAACTCATTTCTCCCAAGGGAATTCCTAAACACACCCAAACATTTCAATTAATGGTTGTTGCAAGGTTGAGTTTACTCAATCGCAGATGTAGGACAGTTTTAACACGGTTTCATTGTATCTACAGTTTAATATCTTTATGTACTCTCATTGGTGAACCTATTGATATAATTAATCTGTGTGTGAAACAGGTCCTTGAACTTCACCGTTTGTACAATGTACAAAAGATTTTGATGGATGAAGTGAAGAATAAAGAGTTGCGCAAGTATTGCTCGCCTCCTGAGGCTTCATTTTCAGCAGATCGCTTGCCATCTCAAATCACATCTGTAGATGGCCAAAAATGGTGTTATTCTGGCTTTCCTATGGCAGATTCTACTGGTGCTGCGGGACCATATATTTCGGGTATTGAGGGTGTTCATTCTTCTTTGGATTCTGCTCAAGGAAATGGTAAGCAAGCTGGTGTGTTTCCATTGTCAAATGGGAGCAGTTCAAAAGATGTTGTGTTAGAGTCCAGACCCTCAAAGGCGAGGAGGAAAATGTTGTTTGATCTTCATCTTCCTGCTGATCAGTATCTTGACACTGAGGAAAGTGAAAAGCTAAGTGATGAAAATATGTGTGGCACAACCACATACCTGCCTGATAAAAATTGTACACATGAAAAGGAGAATAATGTGAAGCTTTTTTGTGGCAATGGTGGAAAGGCTGTTAGCCATGAAGACAGTTCTCAATGTGATCAGTCTTTGAGGACCAAAAATGGTTTGGCTGACTTAAACAAACCTGTTCAGGTGGAAGAAGCAAACGCTTATGCCTACGCTCATCCTAGTCATTATTCCTGTTGTGGGACAACTGAATGCTCTGATCCATCCGCCAAAGAGAAGTCACAGTTTTTCAATTTTTCTGGGGATGCGTCACTCAACTCATATAACAGAAGCAATAGTTGGGCTCAAAACAATGAATATTTGGAGAAAATTGGGACCGGAAGAAGATGGACTTTGTCAGTGCTTGAATCAGGTTAGACTTCTTCACGAGTTTCTTCAGAACCACTGTTTTGAACCCAAGTCCCCTCCCCAAAAGAAAGGGCATTTATTTATTTAGTTGGGCAGCTTGAATTATCTAGCTGGACATTTGACAATATTTTAATGAAAAGGTGGCAAAATTACAATTTGTATAAATTGGTAATATTTTAAATTTTGTATGTCTTCATATGATGATTTCTTCAGTTAGCTGGATAAGACTTGTTTTTGATAAGTGTTAAGTGAGACAGAGTCATGAAGCTTTGATTTTGGTTCGTATTGGTGAATGCTGATGAGTAATTATGCCTTGTCTTCATTTCTCTCTTTCCCAGTTGATTAACTACAATTACTAGTTTACCATAAATTTCTCGATTTTTTTTGTTTTATCTATACTTTCCCATTTTGTAATTTGCAATGGTCAATCATTGGGATTTGCTAAAATTTATTTATACCATCTAATAATTAATGATTACAGGGCAAGACAAAAGTAACGGGAAGCCTGATCCTCAAGTTCTCAAACAAGAGAAATCAATTTTACCTTCCCAGATTGGGCAAGATGGACTCAACAAGGCCTATGAGCATCCACCCGGCCGTCAAACTAACTTAAGCAAAGTTGATTTGTGGAGGGAAAAGACAGTCTATAATTTAGAAGTCAGTGAAAGAAGTTATGAAATGTCCATGAACAAACATCCTGAATCTGTTGCATCTTCACATAGAGTTGGTTCCTCTGCTGTTTCTCCTCCTTCTAACTTGGCTAAGACTTGGTCTCATTCAGCCTCGTCTGG
>JANTPZ010015309.1:0-11285 GCA_025593235.1 Vachellia pachyceras | reverse complement strand
ATGTTATTCTCGTACAGACCCACTTCCCGAACCAGCGCTTGGGGAAACCTAGGTGAAATAGTCCCCATCTCCTTCGTAATCTGTAAATTTGCGCTCAATATACTAACCCTAGCTCATCAAGCCCACAACCATCCTATTATCTTTCTTGCTATCTGCGCTTTCTTGCATATCATAAATGGTAAGCTTTTGATTATTGTTGCAGGGTGGTATTGTTGTGGAAATAAATTCCGTGACATCCCTGCTTGATGTGTTTTTTATTTTCCAATTGTCTTTGATTTTTCGAAATCCAGATTTTATATTTTTGATTTTTTCTGTGCTTGATTGATTAAGGCGACGCTTGCTGATTCTTTCCTCGCGGACCTCGACGAACTATCTGACAATGAGGCTGAAATTCCCGTGAGTGCAATTTATTAATGTTTGCATCAAATTTGAAGTAGGCAAGTGATAATTATCGTTTTTCCTTCTTTGTAGGAGGATAACGATGTGATACCGCGGATATGGAGGAAGATATTGATGGAGATTTGGCTGACATTGAGAACCTTAATTACGATGACTTAGATAGTGTTTCAAAACTGCAGAAAACTCAGAGATACATTGATGTTATGCAGGTTAGTCAGTTATGGGCTGCTTAGCACCCCGTTATTGTAACAGAAACTTCTCAGTCTTCGTGTTTGTTGAGATTGAAATTTTAGCCCTTCTCTTGCTGCTGCAAAAGAGGAATCTATTTGTTTTTTTTCTTTTTCAATACACAAGGAGGAACGATGCATAGAATCAATACGAGAAGCCTGTCTGTTAGCATTGCTTAGTATCCATCACCGGCAATATGTACTCTCAATTGATATTGGAGCTAAAATAATTAAACTATTCTCTTTTTCTTCAATCTCAGAAGGTGGAAGAAGCTCTTAAAAGGGGTTCAGACGGCTCACATCATGGGGTAGACTTAGAAGACGATCCTGAATACCAACTAATCGTGGAATGCAATTCATTGTCGGTTGATATTGAGAATGAAATTGTTATTATCCACAATTTTATCCGTGACAAATATCGCTTGAAATTTCCCGAGCTTGAATCACTTGTGCACCACCCGATTGATTATGCACGTGTTGTTAAAAAGATCGGAAATGAAACGGATCTGACTCTTGTTGATCTAGAAGGGCTCTTGCCCTCTGCTATTATCATGGTTGTCTCAGTTACAGCATCAACTACCAGTGGCAAGCCACTTCCAGAAGACGTCCTTAGTAAGACAGTCAATGCCTGTGATCGAGCTCTTACTCTTGATACAGCAAAGAAAAAGGTTCTTGATTTTGTTGAGGGTAGAATGGGGTACATTGCACCTAATCTTTCAGCTATTGTTGGAAGTGCTGTTGCAGCCAAACTCATGGGAACAGCAGGTGGTTTGGCATCTTTGGCAAAGATGCCTGCTTGTAATGTCCAGCTTCTGGGTGCCAAGAAAAAGAATCTTGCTGGTTTCTCCACTGCAACATCTCAATTTCGTGTAGGTTACATTGAGCAAACAGAAATATTTCAAACTACCCCTCCTCCTTTGAGGATGCGTGCTTGCCGACTATTGGCTGCAAAGTCTACACTTGCAGCACGAGTAGATTCAACACGGGGGGATCCATCTGGGAACGCAGGGAGGGCCTTAAAGGAAGAGATCCATAAGAAGATTGAGAAGTGGCAAGAGCCGCCACCTGCAAAGCAACCTAAACCTCTTCCAGTACCTGATTCTGAGCCTAAGAAAAAGAGGGGTGGTCGTCGGCTGAGGAAGATGAAGGAAAGGTCAGCATCAGCTTTATTTGCCAATCCCTTCTTTCTTCTGTTATTGTGGGTTGAAGGCTTTTTATTTGTTCCCCCTTTGGTTTTTACGGTTGACCTGTTAATTCTTTTGTCAGGTATGCAGTGACAGACATGAGGAAGTTAGCAAATAGGATGCTGTTTGGTATCCCTGAAGAGAGCTCTTTAGGTAATTTTACCTCAACACACTTGTGATGATCTGATATATTTTCACAATAATGCCAAAGAAGTAATTTTTTTGGAAATTGTGTTATAATTTTGTTTTTTCCAAATCCGTACTGCCTTCTTTCATTAATTTCATTTGCTATTGCATTATAGGGGATGGCCTCGGTGAAGGTTATGGAATGCTTGGTCAGGCTGGCAGTGGCAAGCTTCGTGTGTCTGTCGGTCAAAGCAAACTTGCAGCAAAAGTTGCTAAGAAGTAAGTCCTTGGTCAGGCTTTAGCATTTTCTTATTATGTGCTTAGTATTTGAGTGTGCTGTAATTGTAGCAATAACCTTTTTTGGCTGTTGAATTGTAGCAAGAGTTGGACCACTGTTCTTGTCTCAGTTGTGCTATTTCCCTGTTTGTTAACAATCACAATACTAATTTGCTATCTCAATTTTGGCAGATTCAAGGAAAAGAGTTATGGTAGCAGTGGTGCCACATCTGGTTTGACTTCGAGTCTAGCATTTACACCAGTGCAGGTCAGTATCACTCTACCATCTCATCTGATATTTGTGTCAACCTGTTAGCTCAACTGTTGCTCTAGCTTTTAAATGGCTTCTTTTTGTTTTTGCACTGCCCTTGAACTTTCCTTATGGGTTTGGTTATTTGGTGAATTCATGGTGTGCCCTCTTAAATTGGAGCATTTTCTTCTGCTTAGTCTCGGGGGCTTTGGTAGAACTAAGGCTGTGCCTTTCTCTCTTTTATCTGAGCAGAATGCTTGTTTTCAAGAATTATACTCTGCCATTACTAAGACAGGAGAAGATAATTTTTCTGTCATTTCTTTGAGTTTCATGCCCTTTTTATACTCTGAGGGATTAGACACCTTTGTTGTATCATGTTGGGTTTTGTATTGTTTGTCTATGTTTCGTGCCTTGCTTGGGAGGATATTTCCCTCCGCTTCTGTGATCTCTCTCTTATCTTTACTATATTTCTTTTTTAGTAATGGAACTTAAATTGGTTGCATAGTAGTTAAGAAAAACTTCCCCATTTCTTTCATTTCACGGAACTATGGTCTTCTTGCAAATTTGCAATGACCATGAGCTGTTTGAAGAAAAATGAGGTAGGAACTGAGTGATACGGCGAGCCAGCAAGTGTTATTTCTAAAATTTAAAAGAGTTTATCAAGAATGTGAGGTTGTCATGTTATATCGAAGCTACATCAAATTTGTTTTGTCCATCTTGTGCCTTGTGAAACCCAAGATTCACAAGTGATGAATAATGCATGCAGCTCTGCTCAGGTGTTTTCAAATGCATAGGCCCATTCGAGTGTTAGAGAAGTAAAATCTTTTGAGAAACTGAAGTGGTCATCTCATTCGTGCATCGCAAGAAAAAATGATCTCTCTGTTCGATAATGTTTAGTGGGTCACTTCTCTGCTTAGATTTTTCTCATCTGTATATCATGTGATCAAGCTTAACTATTACTTCCTCTTTGGGCAGGGGATTGAGCTGACAAATCCACAGGCTCATGCACACCAACTTGGCAGCGGAACTCAAAGCACTTACTTTTCTGAAACAGGAACTTTTTCAAAGATCAAGAGGACTTGAAACATAAGGCTATGTATGTTGATGAGACTCGCAGCTTTTTAAACTGTTGATTGTAGACATATGGGGAAATTGTTGACGCTGCAGGAGATCGCTTGGATGAGCTTATGTTGTATTTAAACTTCAAAGCATAGATGTATTTGCATTTTTGACTGTAGGGGGTGCTAGTTCCCTCACTAGCAAAGTGTAACCCTTCTTGCATACCACAGGCATCAAAAAATGATGGCTCCCCTCCCGAAATGCTAAATTTGTTGGCGTTTTTACTTAGATATCTTAATGTTAAAGAAATTAGTTAGTTAGTGATTACCCAATAAATGAGTTCATAAACATTTGTTTTGGAGTCGTTTTCTTTCCTAATGAATGCTATATAATCGGCAATCTTTAGGATCGCGAATGGATGAAAAAGTTAAAAAGGCATAGGGTGTGATCGAAAGTGTCACTTGCAATGTAATCACCACATCATGCTAAACGAGTCCAAATACAAGTACTAACACATATGCTCCTTCCAGTCCTTAAGCTGCTTAACTGGAATGGATTAAGAAAATGAAAATCTTAATTAATTTGACGAAAAATGATATAATCTTTCTAAAATATCCCTGTATAATATGAAGTTTTATATTATCTCATAAGGTAGATAAATTAATTTGTGAAAAATAATAAATACAGGGGGTAATTAATTAAGATTTCATAGTTAAAACTAAATTTAACCTCCAACAACCTCTCATGTTAGAGACTGGAGGAGGGAGTTTGTTTCTAAATTTCTTTTCTCCCTTTCTGGTTGGGGTGGTCCTGAATTTCTACTTTGCCTTTGCATTAATCTTAACCAGACCATGTAAAATGCAATCCCATCATCCCCAGTTGTTGAACAAATTTAAATGATAACTGGTGCTTCATTGTACCAAGTATTTTTATTTTTCTTTAGCACTTATATCCGACAATAAGGTGTACTGATATAAAACACCCAGAATGGAAATTTGGAAAATCCGTTTCTTTGGGCTAGGGAGCATGTTCAAATAACCAATATCGCTCTATATTGCCAAAAAAGTTACTAAATATGTGGGAGTATCCCATGATAATTATTAATGCGTGAAGTTTACACCTTCAGAAGCTATTTACATGAAGCTTACGGTATGTGAGTGTGTGTGTGTGTGTGTCAACGGGGGCCCCTCGGCATCGTTTGGACTTACTGATTAAGTGTCTGGTGAAGGTCGAGAAACCTGGATTGGAGCTACATTTCCCCACTATATCATTAATTATTCATGTACATATCATTGTTACGAGGATACATTTTCATCAATCTTGATTTCACCCCTATAGGCAGGGGCTTATGCTTTTCGGTTTTCAAAACAATACATGTAAATCAAGACAAAACTAAATCAAAGTTCATAAAAACTATCTTAACATTCATAAAATCATCTAAAAATTCATAAACTCCTTTCTCCCAACAGAACTCCTTTTTCTCCCAAACACACCCTTTATTGATCTTGACTTGGAAAAAAATATCTGAGTTGAAAATTGATTTGGCAGTATCTTGATATTTTTAAATAAGGAATTGATTAATTAATTTTATTAATTAAGTTCATATTAGGCTATATTGGTTGTGTGTTAGGAGGGATTTAAAGAGAAGGGAAGGGGGAATTTTTGTGAATTAAATTTAAAAAAATTGGGTTATAAATTTTAACATATAAGTTTAAAATAAAGAGGGTAAGAGAAATTCATTAGAAACTTTTAACCTTATTTCTCTAATTTTTTCCCTCCACTCATTACCTCACCTCCCATCATATCAAATAGAATAGCGTCTTCTTTATTTTGGGTGAGTGTTTAAACTTCTCAAACGTACGTTCAACAATATTTTTCTGTAAATCGAGATAATTTTTATTACATTCTTACCTTGTAAATCGTAAAAACACTTATCCACCACTTTGTCAGATGGGCACATAATTGATTAGGGATTTTACAATTACATTGTTTGATTTGTCATGGGAGGATAAGAAAAATATTTTTACATGGGTAATTTATTTTGCACATTGGAGTATTTATGGACACACTTAAAATTAAATAATTTAAAATAATGGCTGATGATAAAATCTCTTTTTTTTCTTGTGTTGAACAGGAATGCTGACCCATTTTTTCCCTTAATTAGTACACCCTAATTAAGAATTATTAATTAGCACAATCTACCACTCTAACCTTCACGAATCCTCTAAGGTGTGAAACCTGAAACAAATGTTAATCTAAGTCTGTCAGATCAGTATTTTATTACCTGAAGTCAAGCATGTAGATTTTCGTAGGAGTCCAAAGCCAGTTTAATTATTTATTGAATCAGAAAATAAAAAAATCAACTTTTTGTTCTATTTTTAACGTCCTTCCTATGAATTAACGACGGTCTGAAGTCAATGTGAATGATTCGCCACACTTAATTTATATTCAAAAGTATGTTGAGAGGTGTTTTTCCATAAAAATTGAATAATTTTCTTTTTATATTTATCTTGATTTGTGTAAAAATACTTCTCTACTAATAAATCAACCTAATTTCTACGCTGATCTCGGATAAAATAATGAAAGTTAAAACCTCCTTCCTCAGTCAGCATGAGGTATGGTCTTTTATACAGCTTCAAACTTCCACCCTTGAGAAAGTAGAACAAGAAAGTTTAGCATCCTTACCCACCGTAAAGTTTAGCTTCCTTCACTTCTCTCTCGTCATCCGTAGTTCTTGTTTCTTCTCTCCTCATCATCTTACTCCTCCTGCCTTTTGGTAAGCCCTTGCATTTTTATGCTCCCGCTTCTTATCAGTCCCTACTGTTGATGGCGCCGGCGCTTGACTGAGATCTGGATGTGATTCAGATCCGTAGCTTTCAGTTAACCGAAAGCAAGTTCAGTGTCTATGGCGTCACTCTCTCTTTAAATTACTTTTGATCTGTTCTCCTGACTGGTTTGATCGAATCAGTATGTGTGCCAGATTTGGATCCTAAGTTGGAAAAAGAATCATAAGAAATTCGTAAGTGTGGTTGTAGTTTTAGAAATGGAAGTGTCAGTGCCGTTTGTTTTTGTTTATGAAGTTTCCTCACATGTTCGCGAAACCGGCTGCTTGTTTTAATCATCATTTTAAGGAAGTTTCCTTTATAAGACTTGCGTATTTTGTTGCATGTGTCCTCTTTTGCAGAGTTGGCTGTTGTTGAACTTAAAATAAGTTTGCAGTGGTGGGTTGTGGAGGGAGCAAACCTTGGTGGTATACGCAGACTCGCGCAAACTAAGATGTGGGATTGTTTGCTGAGGTCTTTGAAGTAGAAGTATCATTCAACAATGCCTGGTTTCAAAGCGAAAATTCGGGTTGCACTTCTTGTCATCCTTGTGACAGGGATTAGTCTTGTGGCTTTATACGGTTTCTTAAAACCCATTTCAAACGGATGTATCATGACATACATGTATCCAACATACATTCCCATCTCTTCATCTCAAAGCATTGCGCCAGTGAAATATGGATTATACTTATATCATGAGGGTTGGAAAAGGATAGATTTTAAGGAGCATCTAAGGAAGCTTAGTGGTGTACCGGTGCTTTTTATCCCAGGCAATGGTGGTAGCTACAAACAGGCAAGGTCCTCTTTCTTCTTGTTTGAGTGGTGTTGAAGTTCGTTTAACAGAAATAGCAGTACTTGGTGTTCATGGCCTTAATATCCTAATACTAGTCAAAAACCAGGAAATTATTGACCAATTTTATTATATCTGGTGATCTAAAGATGCATTTAAAAATTTGAGGTTAGAAGTTTTCAAATTTTGGGAATATGTTGGGTAAATTCAAAAGAGGTTTAATACCTTCATAAGATTTTGTGGTAGTACATAACATGCGGAATAAAATCTGCATTGCTAGCCAACAGTTCAATCCTGAAGGTTGCTTCAATAAGTTCATTGTTTTTGGTAGTTGATACTCAATTCATTCTTAAAGACTTGTGTGTCTAGGGTTTATGAAACATATTAATACTCCTGGCGCAATATTGCTGTTCAAATTTATGCTCATCTTCTTATGCTTTTTGTCCATATAACAGGTACGATCTCTGGCAGCAGAATCTGACAGGGCATATCAGAATGGTCCCCTTGAGCATTCATTTTACCAAGAAGCGTTCCTAAGCTCTGAGGAAGGAGGAACACATATGAATTTCTCTGAATTTCACTTGCCCAATCAATATACTAGCAGGCTAGACTGGTTTGCTGTGGACCTTGAAGGTGAACATTCTGCTATGGATGGTGGAATCCTTGAAGAACATGCTGAATATGTTGTATATGCCATTCACAAGGTATCACTTAACCTTTTTTTTAGCATGTTTATTTATGTTTTGAACATGTTATGAACTATATTATGCTACTAAATTCATTCATATAATTCCTAGTCAACCTATCCGTTTTAAGGAATACATGCCTAGGCTGTGTTGATCCTTTGAACAACATTCTTCTATTTCCTAGCTGATCAGATACTTTGTAGTGCTTTACTTTCTTATTTTCCTCAACCAGTTCTACCTTTGGATTTGTGCTGCTATTTAGCTTTAATGTTCTTGAGTGATAAGAGAGTGAGAGATTGATGAGATCCTAGATCCTGGGTTCTCATCATTGAGCCTGATATTTTATGCTTTATTTGCAGATATTAGATCAATATAAAGTGTCTCATGATGCCCGGACAAGAGGTGCTGCAGCTTCTGGGACTATACCAAAAAGTGTTATATTAGTTGGTCACTCCATGGGAGGTTTTGTTGCTAGAGCTGCAGTTATCCATCCTCGTCTTAGGAAATCAGCAGTTGAAACCATTCTTACCCTCTCAACACCACATCAGTGAGTTTTATTACTGTTATGGTTTAGATTATTCTGATTGTATACGAATCCTTAAATGATGTAATGTATCTATTTTATTCAGATCTCCTCCTTTGGCGTTGCAGCCTTCCTTGGGCTATTACTTTCAACGTGTAAATCAGGAATGGAGAGAGGGATATAAAGTTCAGACGACTAACACAGGTCGTTATGTGTCTGATTCTGTGCTCTCTCACGTTGTTGTTGTATCTATCTCTGGTGCATATAATGATTACCAGGTACAGATCATGTTTTATTCATCAAGAATGCCAGTATTTGATGTGATCTTAGGATGCCTTGTGTGTCTGCACTTCACACAATACTATCACACCTTTCATTTCACCCTAGTTCAACCTGACAGTTGTCTTGATTTGCATAATCAGTACTTTGTGTCTTGGTTGAGAGGAAATTTCAACTGGAGCTTGTTTCTTGATTTAATACGAGACTTTTGTCCTTTGAAAATATGATCTCATGTAATTTAAAGAGATGACTGAACTTCTATTTAGTGGAGATATACACTCTCTACCTAAGCTTATTTTTGTTTTGGAAATTTCTCTTTTCGGTTCTCACAGTGGATGTTCAGACTGAATATTGTACAATCTACGGGAAGCAGATTTGAATCATTTACATGTTATTTGTTTTTTGTGCTTTTTAGGTTATATTTTCAATGTTTATGTATCTGCTAGACATAAGCATTGATTTAGTGGTGTATTTTTATGTTTTTCTCCTCTCTACAGGTGAGGACAAAATTAACATCACTTGATAATATCGTGCCCCCAACTCATGGATTCATGGTCAGTAGTACATCCATGAGAAATGTGTGGTTGTCAATGGAGCACCAGGCTATTTTATGGTGCAATCAGCTTGTTATCCAAGTAAGTGATTTTCTTCTATGCAAAAGCAAGAACTCAAAATTCTCTTAGGGCTTGTCCTGATTATCGTTTTCTTCTATAGGTGTCACACACTCTTCTTAGTTTGATAGACTCCAAAACAGGCCACCCTTTTCCAGATACCCAAAAAAGGCTTGCAGTTTTTTCACGAATGTTGCGCAGTGGAATCTCACTTAATTTCAACAGGATGATGCAACTGCCTTCTAAACATTCTATAAGTACTCCTGTCGACAGTAAAGATTCCACTGGTATTATTCTGCCTGCTCTTATTATACTATACTGGAACTTTACTTTCTAATCTGTAGTCTTTTGACATCTTCCCTTTTGGATTGTGATGGCTATCTCAGCTGAATAGTTTATCTGAGGTTTCTGAAATCATATAATCACTGATGTATGAGTAAAAAAGTTAGCTTGACATTACTTCCATGCCTTGTCAGATGTAACAGTGTAGCTTGGGGTATAATTATCGCAAACATTGACCATATTTATCTTCTTAGTTATTCAGTAATTATGAATTATGTATAAACGTTTCGTAATATTAGATTCCTTCCAAAATCTATTGCATTCTCACTGCATGGTTAATTTCTACTACTGTTTTGTCAAATTTCATTGATCTCAATCTTTGACAGAGATCTTTCATTTGATTTATAAGCTATTTCCTTGGTGCAAAATTGTGTTCTAGGTGTGTTGTTGTTGTTGCAGGATCTGAAGTGCATGGTTCAGCTACATGTCCTCCCAACATTAAGTGGAGTGATGATAGCCTTGAGAGAGACCTATACATTCAGACAAATGTGGTAACTGTCTTAGCAATGGATGGTCGAAGGCGGTGGTTGGACATACAAAAACTGGTATTGTCTTCCCCCCTTGCTATCTGAAATTTTATGGACCAATATGTTTTGACTGATATTATCTTGAAACCATATGTGCGAAAGCAAAATGTATCAAGTTGCCCGCCTTCTATCTCCTGTTCTTTTTTCTTCCCTTACAGTTTCGGGCACTTTTAATCTTAATGATAATTCTAAAGCAAGTGAATCTGCTGAAAGAAGTATGCTTTCATAAATCTTTTATTGTTCTATGAAATTGATAAACAAAAACAATAGCTGGTCAGCCCTCCAACTTTCTGATCACTTTAGTGTATCTTTAGTTGTGTAAATGGAGCTGTTTGACCTTTTAAGATGTTTTGTGGCTACCTTAGCTTTTTTAAATTTGTGAGGTTTAGATGATTTGTTGCCTTGTGTATGGTAGATATAAAATTTAGATATGGTCAACAGGACTCTTGTGTTGTTAATAAACAGTTTTGCCATAATAGTGCCTTGTTCAATAGACTCCTGAAGTTTCTATTTGTTTTTCATATTAGAAATAAAAACGCTGTAACATATCTGTCTCCTTTGATTGTGTAGGGTTCAAATGGAAGAAGTCATTTTGTGTTTGTGACCAACCTTGAGCCTTGTTCCGGAATTAGACTTCATCTATGGCCAGAAAAGGAGAGATCTACTTCAACTTTGCCTCTCAGAGGAAGGGTTGTTGAAGTCACTTCAAAAATGATGCGCATTCCCTCAGGTCCAGCACCACGGCAAGTATGTTATGCTTTTTCATAGATGGGGATTTCTTCTCACAATATATGGCATTCAGAGACAAACTGAAGCAGCAATTTAATTTAGTTGATATAGTTAGTTATAATTTTGAATTCACTATATTGCTGCAGATGGAACCTGGCAGTCAGACTGAGCAACCTCCGCCATCTTCTGTGTTTTGGTTGGGACCCAAAGATATGCGTGGCTTTAGATTCCTTACAATATCAGTTGCCCCTCGTCCGGTAAGCTTATAATTCCAAAATTGGACTATGGCTTTGGCTTGTGTGGTTTGTATACTATAATGTGACTCTCAAGTATGTACACGTGTGTTGACAATGTTTGCTCAGACCATTTCAGGGAGACCACCACCTGCAGCATCTATGGCTGTTGGGCAGTTCTTTAACCCAGAAGAAGGGAAGCTAGAGATATCTCCGTGGTTG
>JANTPZ010015298.1:0-10034 GCA_025593235.1 Vachellia pachyceras | reverse complement strand
AGCAGGAGTACCTAGTTGGAAAGGATTTAAAGCGACGAGAGAAGAGAGATCTGAGCTCTGCAAGTGAAAGGGGAACAGTAGAGGCTTAAAAAATGTGAAGGCAGCGAAAGATAGAGGAAAGATTCACAAGCTTTCGTGTTCGGAGATCAAAGATGCAGAGAAAGATTCAGACCCCCGCTTTCCTTTTCTGAGATGCCCATCGTGACTGCGTAAGAAGATGCAGAGAAACCCAGCTGCTATCCCTTTCAGATCACTAAGGGCATGACAGTCTTTTCACTTGTGAAGTTAATTAAAAAATGGTCCCTTGGGACCTCTGGATAAATATTAAAAACTTTGGGACCATTTGTTAATTATCTTGATAAGATGGGACCAAACAGTAAATCCCCCGTGATATTTCTTGTTTTAATAATTTAAACAATCTATGTATCGATGAGCCTACAAAAATCTTCATAAGGAAGAATCTACATATCTTGTTTTATGTTTTAGTAGTTATATTTATTTTTACATCGTTCAAAATTTAATTTTTCATTAAAATTGCAATTTAACCTTTTATGAAAGCCACCAGAGCATGATGAGGAAGAGAGGGTGAGAAAAAAAAAGTGGGCAAACATGATGATAAAAAAAGAGAGTATTCGTTATCAACCTCCAAAGGAATATATATACAATATGCTTGTTTGACTCAACGTTTACAGGGACTAAACGTATTTTCAACATTATTTTTCTGTAAAATGAATTAATCTCCTTCTCATGTTTATCTTAACTTGCATAAAAGTAATAATCTATAGTGCTTTTAAACGGTACAATAATACAACTAATGTATGAACGCCAAAAATGGAAATTAAAAATGAATGCCAAAAGAAAATTATAAGAGGACAAAAGAATAGTGAAAGGAGTGCAATAATTTGGAGGTTGGGGCGTATAAAGAAAGAAAGGAGGGGTGGGGGGGGGGGGAAGAGAGAGAGAGAGAGATCAATGGCGGAGTTGCAGAAAAGCTGCTTCAAAGCTTCTTCTCTGTTAAGTGCGAGTGTTGTAGTCTTAGTGTTATGGCTTAGCATCCCAGCAAGAACTTCCATGGCGGCCGCAAGAACAACAGTACGAGTAGGAGTCATTCTTGATCTGAATTCAACACTTGGCTACTTGCTTAACAACAGCCTCGCCGAAGCCGTCGAAGATTATTACAACGATATTGATCATGAGGATGCAAGGACCAAGATCGAACTTGTAGTCCGGAATGTTTCTCTGAACGACGTCGTCGCTGCTGCAGACAACGGTAACACCACCACCACCACTATCCAATCTCCATCTTTCTTCTCAAATTTAATCTCTCTCTAAAATCATTAGCTATAAAAGATGATTTCAATACTTCGGATTATAATTTAATCTTTAATCTTTTTTATAGTTTTGAATCGATTCTATATATATCACTCGTCATTGAATTTTAAATCATTGAAATATGATTTATTTACGTAATTTTAATCATTTTATAATTTAGTTTATGAATATTATTTATGTGTTTATTTTTTAAAATATATTACTAAATTATTACATGATTTAAGCTACTGAGTTGTTACTGATTAGGCGTCTTATGAGTTGGCACGGATGTATTATTATTAGTGCGATATTTGTCAAATTTTTATATTGTATATAAACAGAATTGACAAACAATATTTGAATCTGGGCAATGACTTTGGGATCAAAATTTTAATTTAATTTCAGGTTGGAATCAATTTTAATAAATACCTTTAGGTAATTAATAATCATATAAAATTTTACATAGTTTCTTTTTCTCTAAACTATTTTAGGTTAAATTTTATAAAAATAAAAGATTAAATGTACACCTTTTAAGTTTATTTAAACAAAATGAAACTTGATATAAACTTAATTGATCAAATATAAACCTTAATTTTTTTATTTACTATTTTGATATAAATTCGATAGGGTTTTAGATACATTGTCAAAAGCCTAACCCTTCAACTTTATGCCAGTTTGGAATTGGCTACAAAAACATAGATAGATTTTATTTACTACTTGCTCTGATTCTATTTATAGTCAACATTTTCTCTTATATGATTGGTCCTAAATACAAGAAACAAAAGCATTTTTTTATTTTTATCTCTAATTAATTATATATATATATATCTATAATATATTTCTCATTCATTTTATACTCATCATTTTCACAAATAAAGATATATTTAAAAAAATATGTCTTTTACATAATTATTAGTTTCAACCAATCTTAATCGGGAGTTTATTTTGCATAATTTATTTAGTTGTTGTTTGTAAAAAACCATTTGTGGGTGGTAGAGAGATATAGCACATCAATTATACTAATATGGTATTTTTCTTGTCCTCCATTCCTGTCTCCTTGCAGCCTCTCCAAGTTAACGTAGTGTAGACCTATTTTGTGGTTCCTCCGCTCCGTTTTATAAGGGGCCTCCCAAGACGATTTTTTAATTCACCATATACTCATCATATTTATATTTAATCTCATTAAATTTTTTATATAATTATATCATTTTATTTTTCATTTATTATTTTGTTGATTTTATTTCCATTATGTATATTGTATATTAGAAAGGGGTAAAATTGAAATATTATTAAATTTTAAGGAAGATATAATGATTTTTAAAGTTTTTCTTGATCTATGTAAAATACGTTAGAAGTTATTTATAAATAGAACCAGGAAATAATAAGTCAATAGGCAAGTCATCAATTTTTATTTTCAAATTTTGCCCGTGTGATTAATTTTTAAATATGGTTTCTATATTTCTCTTTCTCCTTCAAAACCTCGTAAATAACAGTACAACTCAAAAAATTTCATCAATTTAATATAAATTTAAATAGTTAACTGCCATTCCTTGATTTACATGAATTATTGGAAAGTACTTTATGTTAAGCGGTGTAGAGAGTACAAAATGGGCGCACTATATGTTAACATGGAGAGGTCAAGGTGATGGACCTATTGGAGACAACTTTTGATGTGCAAGCAGCTTCCGATCTTATAGATAATGAAGATGTGCGTGCCATATTGGGGCCACAAAATTCAGAGCAAGCAAGGCATATAGTAAGACTTGGTAAGAAGTTTAAAGTACCTGTTATTTGGTTTCCCATAACTGGTCCTTCTCTTAAGCTACCTCCATCGCCATCCTCCATCTACTCCGATCAAGGCCTTAATTGCTTTCAGTTCCACGCTATAGCTGATGTTATTGATGCTCTTGGGTGGCAATCAGTCGTCCCCATTTACGAAGAGACTGAATATGGCAGTCACCTTATTCCCTGCCTCGCCAATGTCTTGAAAGATAAAGGCATACGAATGGTTAACGTAACTGCCATTGATTCAGATACAACATGTATCTCCTGTACTCTTCGCGAATTGATCAACATGCGAACACATGTATTTATTGTTCATATGAGCATCGATCTCGGGACAAGATTTATTGACTGGGCAGAATATTACGATATGATGGGTGAAGGGTATGCTTGGATACTTACCCAAGAGCTGTCTACTCTGACAGATCCTCAAGTTGAGCCTGGGAAACCTTTGAGAGTAGACATGCAAGGCGCATTGGGAGTGAGGCCAATGGATTCCAACAAAACAGGTTTTCGTACGTTTGAAGAGAGCATTTTCAAGAGTAGGTACAATAGGAGCCTAACTATCTATGGATGGTGGGCTTATCACACACTTGAAGCATTGGCTATGGCTGTAGAGAAGCCAGGCACAGACAACAATGTCACAAAACTTGTCGAGGAAATTCAGGCTACTAATTTCACGGGCAAGTCAGGACTAAATTTTAGTCTAAGTAGTGGACAACTAGACCAATCGGTGCTTGAAGTATACAACGTGATAGGGCCAAGAGAAAGGATCATCGGATCTTGGAGCCCTACAACTGGACTAGTTCAAAATTATAGCAATCCAGTTAAGACACCTGGTGAATACCCACTGAAGGATCCACTGTGGCCGGGTGACACATTGGACAAACCACCAAAGTTGAGAATTGGAGTGCCAAGAACAAATTCTTCTCCTGAATTTGTGAATGTAGATATATATAATTCTAGTGAGCCGCAGATATATGGCTTTGCTATTACTGTGTTCTTAAGAGCTGTCGATGTCTTGCCATTTCCGTTGAAAAATTACGAGTTTGTTCCCTTGCCAAACGAAAGTAGAAGCGAGCCCGTGCCCTATGATGACCTTCTCTGCAGCCAAATGAAATACCAGGCAAGTTTCAATCTTTTCTTTTCAAGTTGTTTCACTGGTTCGGGTGAGGGCTGCCCCTCAAATTTTGGGCTTTTCCCAAATATTTTTCTGTGTTTGTCTAAATCATTAGATTTTATGTGAAATAAGACATATTTCGATATTTTTATGGGAAAAAATGATTCAGGATTCAATTCATTATGATTTTTTAAAGATAAAAAGTATAAAAGGCATCAACTTCATACACAACTTTACAGTATTTATCTTTGAAAAATTATAAAAAATAAAAATTGAACTATTTTTTCATATAAAATATTAAAATGTCACTCATTTTATGTTGAATCTAATTCTTGAAAGAAATAAGAAAAAAATTTGGAGAGTTGGGAAAAGTTAAGGACTGTGCAAATAACAGGGTACATTGGGGAATTATAAATTTAGGAGACAATTTCGATTGAGATCATGTAATTAAAATCAAAGTAAAACTCTTATTTAACTCTTATATTTACTATCAGAACTAGTAAATTGCCTTTTACCTTGCCAAAGTCATATGCAAGTATGATGTCTGTATATCCATTTCCAACACCTTGCAGCAATGTTGATGCTACCCATTTCCAACACTTGATCTTTGTATGAAAATATTGCAGGATCTTGATGCTATAATTGGAGACATCACAATTGTGGAAAATCGCACAAATTGTGTTGATTTCACGTTGCCGTATTTAGATTCAAGTGTGGCAATGCTGGTGAGGGTGAAAAATGCCTCCACAAGCAAGGGGATCCTCTTCAAACCTTTCAAATGGTCACTATGGTTAATTCTTGGTGGCATTTTTGTGGTTGCAACTGTTATCACTATTATACTAGAAACTTACAAACCCAGAGAAATCACCCAAGAAATCAACAAATCCAGAGAAATAACCCAAGAAATCAACAAACCCAGAGAAATCACCGAAGAAACCAACGAACCCATCAATATCCCCAAAGAAATTCACCGCAACCCCTTCCTTGTTTACAAGATCGGTAAGTTCTCTTATGCAGCATGCATACCTTGATTATATGGTATTATGTTTCAATATATAAGGAAGCACTATGAGATTCTAAGAATGGATTTAATTATCAAAATGTTCCAATGACAAATAATGAGTGCAAATCTAGTGTAATTTCTTGCATGAAATCAGTCATTACATACTTTCCAATTATTATTAAACTTCTGAGTAATTAAATATCTTCTTTATGATTTTGGAGTAATTTCCCGTTCAATATAACGTACTTTATGACGCACTTGATAACATGACAGATGTTTTGGACAAGTTTGACAGCAGAGCTGCAGGATGGATGATGATACTAACGTCATTCCTATTCATCTTAGTACTGCAAGTTTACACAGCCAATTTAACTTCAATGTTAACGCAAGGCAAAAGCAAGGAGCCTTTGTTTAAGAATGAAAACGATACTAAAAGTGGCAATCAGTCAGTAGGATATCGAAGTGGGTCGTGGGTGAAAGAGCTTTTGATTCATCAAATAGGTTTCAACGAGTCTCAGTTAAAACCTTTAGGAAGTCGTGAAGAGTACAATTCAGCATTATCAAATGGAACAGTGGTTGCTATTTTTGATGAAACTCCTTATCTCACACTCTTCCTCTCCAAGTATAAGTCCAACTTTATGATGACAGGACCAATCTACAAAACTGGTGGATTTGCCTTTGTAAGTCTACTCCATCTTACTCTTCCTCGTTAATACTAATTATAAGGCAGTATTAAAAAGAAGTCCTTATAATTACCTTTAAATTTAGGAAAATTACTAAAGGCCCTAATGAAGGCATTTACTTAAAAAGTTTAATGACAAATGACAAGTATAAATATGTTGTCAAATCTCACACTGAAACTTGTTATTAACTTTTAGTAACTAAATCCCTGTTTTATAACCTCACAGTAATTTCCCCTTAAATTTCTATAAAATATGTGACTTTTTTATTAAAATTAATGACCGCAATAAAATGCTGTTTAAGACCAAGTAAAGCTTTAATTTGAAATTCCTATATTTAGAATCAGAGTGTGTAGATTATTTACTTTGTCTATCAACATATATCCCCTAATAATTATATAGTTTATAATTAATCATAATTCTTTGTTGCGACTAATAAGAATTATTATTTGCTCATGGGAATTTTCAGGCATTCCCGAAGAAATCTGGCCTTACCTCACATTTCTCGACAGCAATCTTAAAGGTGAGTCAAGATCCGGAGCCATATCATGTGCTGATGGCTAAGAGTTCCTTACCTACATCCGTTGCAGATTTGGATTTTGAAGACCAAAGTGATATAGACTCATCAAGTTTGGATATAGCTAGCTTTGGAGGCCTTTATCCAGTCCTAATATTCGTTGCGGCTCTCTTCATAGTTGTTTTTATTCCACCAGTGATCAAGCGGTTGTCTAGGAAGCTCCCTTTCAAGTTTAAGGTTTGCTAGTTAATAGTAAAAGTGGCCGCCTGCTAAACATGTGGTACGTACACGTCTGTGTGTTTGTGTGTGTGAATAATGCTCCTTGCTGTAGCTACTATTCTATGCCTACTATTCTGTGAAATGAATAATTTGGTGCTTATTTAGGAACTTCATTCCCCAAACGGTGTACGCAAGCCGAAATAAAACCATCTCAAAATTCGTAAAAATCATCTCGAAATCTGTAAAAATCATCTCGAAATATAAAAAAATTCAAAAACTATTTAGAGATCCGTAAACTCCAAAACCATTTAGAGATCTGTAAATTTTTTTCTCCCAACAAAACTTCTTTTTGCCAATAGAGTTCCCAAGTACAGACGAGCTTTTGTTTTTTCGCGCCCGACCAGAAACATATATCTATTAGTGTTAATATAATATTGCCTTTATTTTTATTTTAGTTCTTTGATTTTAAAAGCAATAGCTTTATCCCTTATGGGGAAAAATGATCCAGATCTTATTAGAATATAATAACTAATGTTTTAAATAAAATAAAATTTGATTGATGAAAATAATTGATTTAAAACTTGGAGGACCAAAGTTAAAATGAAGACAAACATAAGCGAGTAAAGATTGTATTAACATTATCTATTAACTATCAATTAGAAAACAAGCTTTATATTTCTTGGGAAGGGGCACACACCATCCTTCCATTAAATTACACAGTTTAGGATTAGAATCAATATTAATCATACAGCTATAGCATGATTTACTTAATTAATTTGATTTTATTACGGAACTTAGTTAAGTTAATTAATTATAATAAGTATAACTTGTTTTTAGCCCTAAAATACCTTCTTTATGATGACTCAATCACATATTGTTCGTTGGCTTTAACCACTAACTGCTGTAAAAGAAGAACACGCTACTTTGTTGAGAATGTATAAATTGGAGGTGTTTGGGAAAGTTTCTCAACACCCTAAAAGTATGTTCAACAGTGTTTTTTCGTAAAATGAGATAATTTCATTCACACATTTACCTCATAAATGGTAAAAGTACTTCTCCACCGCTTTACCAAACGGACCTATTAACGGGGCTTCATTCATAAAAAAAATGAAAGACTATAGATTTTTTTTAATTAATACCCTTATTTCTTTGTGTTCATATTTTTCATGTTTTTAATGAAAATATTTTTTGAATCCTTAAAATTATTTCTTTAAAAATAATAAAATTTTCCCATCTGCATATGGAATTAATGAATTTCTCCACCGTAACATGCATAGCTCACCTTATAGGATTCATGTGTGTATAGTCCTTTGATCTTAATTATAAGAATTAAATAAATGGTTCACTTTGATCCTAAATAAATAGTTAGTTATAATGCACATAAATAAAAATAACATTTTAGACAAACCAATACACGTTTTTTACTAATTTAACTAATTTTTTAATATTAACAAATTATTATCTAGCTCTTGTATTAAAAATTAGATGACATATTAAATTATTGTGAGAGACTAGTGTTACTAAACATAATTTAAAAAATGATAAATATTAAAACATAGCTCTTAGATTCATAACAAAAACAAACTCATTAATTAAGTCTTGCCTCAAGCACTAGAAGAGTACATTAAAACCGATTAGGAGTTGAAAGAGAGCCGAGAAAACATCGAATTTGGTAAAAGATGTTTTCGTCCACACTCCATGCTGAAGGCAAAACCCCACTTTCCTTTATCAAAATCACAAAGGAGAGGAGAAGAAGAAGAAGAGAAATTTCTAGGGGGAGAAGAATCAATTTGTATAAGTCAAAACAACAACCCCGATGCGATTGTCTGGAAATCCGTTGGGAGAAGGATGTTACAGATTCTAAGACAAGCATGTGATAAAAATTTTATCTCGATTTACATACAATATGGTTGAGAATGAGTTACCTAACAAAGTAAAATGATGATATTTTGAATGGTTAAAAAGTAGTTACGGCCCTTCATAATTTAGAATATAAAGTATTTTCTTAACAAATAATTAAAAAAGAAAAATGTCCCCTCTAAAAATTAAATTGGAAATGTGTTCAAAGTATGGAAAAGTGGCACATTTATCGAATACAAAATGATTGGCATGTGGGTCGGGTCCATGTGTTCTCTACTTTTCCATTTCTTGTCTTCTTTGTTCTTGTATTGTTATACTTTCACGAGAACATAATTTTGCAAATATATGCAATTCTAGATTTAAATTAAAAAAATTATTTGATTTACTTACTTTTAAATATTAAATTACTTAAAAAATTTTTTTATTGTTAATCCAAACCGACAGTATCTGTATTTTTTCACGTGTGTGTCCATGCTTTTTTTTTTTAACTAAATCTTTTCACTTCTACGAACATTAACTCCTATTCAAAGGTTAACACATGGGAGGGTGGAAGGATAGCAGAGGAGGGAGTGGTGTCCCAGCGGGTAGAGGGGAGGGTCCATGACAACCAATTAAGGGCTTCTTTGAAAGTTTTTTTTCAAAATAGCTTTTACAGATTTTGAGGTAAAATTTAGGTTTTAGAAAATAGCTTTTACCGATTCCGAGGTAAAACCGGTTTTGAAAAGTGATTTATGCTTGGGAAGCTATTAGCTTTTATAGATTCCGAGACAAAAAAGTTGGTAGAAAAGAGGAATAAGAAAGAATGAAGAGTATGAAATAGGAAAGAGAAGAAAGAAAAAGTATGAGAGAGGAAAGAGAAAAAGAAAAAAGTATGAGAGAGAAAGAAGAAAAGGGGGGAAAGTAGGAAAGAGAAAACCTATGTTTCAAACCGAGGCCAAAATAGATTTTCTGAAATTTTTTGTGTTTGGACAAAACCTAGGTTTTGAGGTAAAACCTAGTTTTTGAAACCAAACCTAGATTTCAGGAAAAGGATGCAAACAAGCCCTAAACCCTCACTCACTACTAGAAAATTACATATTAACGAGGGAAATTAGCGACGACTTTGATATTCCTCGCTAAATAATCCAATTAACGAGTAATTTAGCGAGGACTATTAATTTCCTTTCTAATTTTCAAATTAGCAAGGAAAATTAGCGACGACTTTGATATTCCTCTCTAAATAACCCAATTAGCGAGGAATTTAGCGAGGAATATTAAATTTCTCTCTAATTTTCAAATTAGCGAGGAAAATTAGCGACGACTTTGATATTCCTCTCTAAATAACCCAATTAGCGAGGAATTTAGCGAGGAATATTAAATTCCTCTCTAATTTTTCAAATTAGCGAGGAAAATTAGCAATGACTTATATATTCCTCTCTATATTTCCTATCCATTAATATTGTGTTTAAGAAAAATTTAAATCAGGGTATTTTGATAAAGTATTATTAAATGTCACTATAATTTAATTTATTTAATTATTTTTAATAAAAGTATCTTAAAAAT
>JANTPZ010015281.1:0-10059 GCA_025593235.1 Vachellia pachyceras | reverse complement strand
GTCAACGTCTTAGAAACAGCATAAGACCATCCAAATGGTTTTGAAGCTCTAAGTGAATCCACATCAGTCCATGAGCTCTCGTCATATACTTCATCTTCTTTGAACATATGAGCAACAGCAGCGGCACTTGAAGTGTAAACAAATCTTTTCACAGTTTTTGAAGTGAGGCATGCTTTTAGAATACCTAATGCTCCATCAGTGGATCTTTGGGTCACAAGCTCTTCAGGTTCTTTTTCCTCAAAATCCACTGGTGTAGCCACATGGAATACTCCCATGCACCCTTCAATGGCTTCCTTGAAACTTTCTGGTTCGCTCAGGTCTGCGTTCAGAATTCGTAGCCTCTGAGATGCTCCTGGTAAATTAGTGAGAAAGCTCACATCTTTCTTGTGTTCTGCAATCGGAAAATAAAATCATAGGAATCCATCTTTTAAAAATAATAAAGAGGGAAATGATACTGCTTGAAAGAAGGATACAGAGGTCTTGTACTAACAAGACAAACCCCAACAGGTAAAAATAGGTTTTGGAATAAATGGACAGAGATTAAAACCTGGGTGAGATCTGACGGTGGTATTAACAGAGTAACCATCTTCAAGAAGTCTCTTGATGATCCAAGAACCAATGAAGCCGGTTCCACCAGTAACACATACTCTTCCTTTACTATCTTCCATTCGCAGAAGGACACAGGTCCAACAGTGTTCTGTTGCAGAAACAAAATAATCAAGAGATATGACACTAGAATATCTACCCTATCCTTTGACCTTTATGGGACGAATGCTTATCCACGTTTTGCAAACCATTCTCTTCTCTCCCCACGTTTTATAACAATTCTCTCTCTACACACACATACCTGGCTTGCAAATTAAAAATTAGGATAAAAATAATGTGATTTATATGATTTCTCTCACCCTGATTTTTGGAATGTTTGGTTGGATTGCTACCATGTAAGCACTGATCCAATGTTCAAACCCTGTACATGCAGCTGCAATAATCACTCGGAAGTGTCAAAAATAATCTTTTTGACATAAATTATTTGGACAATACATTTAAAAGCCAAATATTTAAAGAAGAATTACAATTAGATTTCAATTAAAGGATATAATATTTGTCGCCTTTCAAAGACTTGTCAATAAGAAGTGGAAGAGGCTAATTGACAAATCTTTGAGATATCTCAAATATTATATTTTTTGCTTTGTATCTCATTATGATTTTATTAAGATTTAAATTTCATAAAAAGTGAAAAACCAAACATAAATTTAAAAACGGGGAAAATGCCAGAAAAATCCATTGAAATTGTAAAAGGATAAATTATGGTTTCGAATTTCTATAATCCCAAATCAGAGTGCTGGACAAAATAGGGATTTCAAAATGTTAATGAAAAGATGAAATTACCCCTAAAGAAGGAGGATGATGGAAAAAGTTTTCGGATGAACAGTGTTCTCATTCGAATGAATCACTCCTCATCCGAATGAGAGCACTGTTCATTGCTCTCATCCTCAACTCTTATCATCCAAAAGATTTTTCAGCGTCCTCCTTTCTTAGGGGCAATTTCTTCTTTTCACTAACATTTTAAAATTTCTATTTGATCCAGCGTTTTGATTTGAGATTATGGAAATTCGAAATCATAATTTGTTATTTTACAATTTTAAAGGTCTTTTTCTGACATTTTCTCCATTAAAAAGTTGCTTCATCCTTACTTCCCCAAGGGGAAAAAACTATTTCGTGTCAAACATGCATTTTCACTTGCTTAACTTCGGTCAATCTTAGGTGGCAATGATATAATAATGGTTTCTTCTATTCTTTTCTCCTTTCACCTAACATAGTTTGGCATTAGGCATGCTTGGAAAACCGTTGGCACAATAACTTTTGATTAGAATGAAGTTTAGAAAATAGCTTTTATTTATAATGCATTTTAGAAAAAGATTTTTGTTCAAAATACATTCGGACAAATGAAAACTTGTTTAGACGAAATTTATAAAAGTGACTTTTGGTGAAATATAACTTGAAAGAAAATGAATATCATTAAATAATACATATATATACATATATATTTTTTATTTTATATTATGATAAAATTAGAGGAAAATAAAATATAAAAAGTAGTTATTATATCCTAAGTTGTGACTTAACATATCTAGATTACGACTTGGAATGTCGTAGGTCATGATTTAATATTTTTACATTTAGGTCACGACCTATAATATATCAGATCACGACTTTAAATGTTCACGTCGCGACCTAGAATGCATTATGAGCATAATGAACCTTTTTTCTTCAAACCAGAATGCATTTTCAACGCAAACCCTCACTCTATGGTTGGCATTTGACGTTCTGGGAATCTAGCAGACACAATTTCAAGCACTTTCTCGATGGTTGCGAGACATCTAGAACAGTTATATCTTCCCTTTGGATTTAGATGTTCAAGAAGAAATATACGTGCTCTTGCCATGTCATCCACATTCACCATAGAAGGTAGTTTCAGGTAAGCAAATGGGTCTTTCTTAATGGTTTTTTTTTTTGTTAACATTTGCAAAAATGACTTTTATACTATATGATAAAATGATATATTGAAAAATCCGTTTCAAGAAGTTCAAATGGGACGAAAAGCCAAAAATTAGAAAAATTTGCTTCAACTTACGTTTCACTTTTAGCCTGAAGTCATCTACCCCCAAAGTCATCCCGAACATAAACTTGAGCAGTGTTTGCATTTTGAGTTGAGGAAGTGACATGGAGCAAGTACCTAGTAAAAAGCAGAGTGAAGAACCAACAGAGCCAGCAAGTTTAGGACAAATGAAGGGTCCAACAATAAAAGTAGGAATCACAGTTACAACATCTAAATCATTATATGCTGTCCAAATTCTAGAACTCCTTCTCTGTCAATGTTTTAGAAACAGCATAAGACCATCCAAATGGTTTTGAAGCTCTAAGTGGATCCACATCAGTCCATGAGCTCTCGTCATATACTTCATCTTCTTTTCCCATATGAGCAACATCAGAGGCACTTGAAGTGTAAAGTGTAAACAACTCTCTTCACAGTTTTAGAAGTGAGGCATGCTTTTAGAATACCTAATGCCCCATCAATGGATCTTTGGGTCACAACCTCTTCGGGTTCCTTTTCCTTAAAATCCAATGGAGTAGCCACATGGAACACTTCCCATGCACCCTTCGATGGCTTCATTGAAACTTTCTGGTTCTCTTAGGTCTGCGTTCAGAATTCGTAGCCTCTGAGATGCTCCTGGTAAATTATTGAGAAAGCTCACATCTTTCTTGTGTTCTGCAATTGGGAAACGAAATCATAATATTCCTTCTTTTCAAAATAAGAAATAAGCACTACAAACGAGATCTTATAAAGTATTGCTGAATTCAGGTGAACAAAGAATGATGCAAAGGTTTTGTATTAACTGCACAAACCCAACAGGGAAAAACAGCTTTGGTCAGTTTATACTTGAAGTTATCACAGAAGATACATGGACAGTTTAAGTTTGTATAGTTGCTTAATTGGAATAAATGGATGGAGATTGATACCTGGGTGAGATCTAATGGTAGTATTAACAGAGCAGCCATCTTGAAGAAGTCTCTTGATGATCCAAGAACCAATGAAGCCAGTACCACCAATAACACAAACTCTTCCTTTTCCCTCTTCCATTCGAAGAAGAACACAGGTTCGAGAGTGTTCTGTTGCAGAAACAAAAATTTATGAGAGATAGGACACTAGTGTATCCCTCCTATACTTTCCGGAACACATGGTGCTTTGTGATTTGCACTGCCGTAACAAAGTTATCCATGTTTTATAAAGTCACCTTTTCAGGTTTCTTCCTTCTTCTCGAGTCTCGACCTTATTTATTTTTGGTCCGGTAAATGGCAAGCTAAAAATTTTGGAGATTCTTGATTTCACCCATTTAACTTTCGTCGATCTTGCATTCATTTGAGGGGGAAACAATTCTTAAAACGCAAGCATTCATTTGAGGAATTTAGTTGTTTTCATAGATGAGGTTAGTGTCACTTTCTCTTAATTGGTTGAAAAGAAAGGTACACTATGATTTGTGATTATGATTCAGCCAAAATAGTTGATGATACGTCTCTGAAGAGTAGTTGGTGCTAGAAGATAGAAATTACTACCTTTACTCCTTAATGTAAGAGTCAATTAACTTTTTAGGAGATATATAGAAGGATAATTAACTATTTTTCTTTAAGTTAATTTACTTAACTTATAAACTGATAAATAATCTATTAATCATAAAAGTGTTTTAGAATATATTTTATAATTAAATAATTTATTTGATTTTTTTAATTTCTTTAAAAAAGTCAAATGACTCTCGTATTAAAAATTGGATATAGCGTTTGTTTAGCAACATGTTAAGCCTCTTTCTAGCCCATGAAACCTCGGTTGTGATGGAAAAAGCTATACTGCCTTAGGGTTTGTTTGGCAACCAATTCTAGAATCTAGGTTTGGTTTCAAAACATAGGTTTTACCTTAAAGCCGAGGTTTTGTCCAAGTAAAATTTTTTTTCTCAAAAGCTATTTTGGTTACAAAACCTCAGTTTGAAACCTAGGTTTTCTCTTTCCTACTTTTTCTTCTTTCATCTTTCGTACTTTTTCTTTCTTTCTCTTTCCTACCCACTTTTTTGCCTTGGAATCCGTAAAAACTAATAACTTCCTGAACATAAATCACTTTTCAAAACCTAAGTTTTGCTTCGGAATCTGTAAAAGTTATTTTCCAAAATCTATTATCCAAAACCTAAGTTTTAATCCAAATCTGTAAAAACTATTTTTAACCGCACATAAGTTCCTATTTGGCAATGCTTTTGGTTGAAAAGTTCCTTTTTTCCGAGAAGTAGAAATTAGTCACATTGAAGGCCAGTGGAGAGAGACGAAAGCAACTGGAAAGTCTATCGAAAAAAAAACGATACTGAACTACCGAAGGGTGATGTGACGAATGAGTAAGGAGTGAAGAAGAGATAATTGGAATAGATTAAACAATTTTAATTTCAAATGATAATTAATTTACAGGAGGACACAGAGAGATCTATTGCTTCTATTCCCTTCTTATTCAGTTTTTAAAGTTTAAGGGTAGTTTTGCCTTTTTTTTCTAAATGCTATATATCATTCAGATCCCTCTATAACTGGGTGCTATTGGCTAATAAATTCTCCAATTGGGCACTTATCCCCAGTTTTCCCTTTTACTTATTTATTCAGCTAAAATTTTCTCTACACAGGTACATTTTTATTTTTTTTATCATTTTATTCTTTTTCTAAAATTATGACAGATATAAAATCATATATATATATTTGAATATGTATTATTTAATGAAATTTAATTTCTTTTAAGTAATTTTTTATCAAAAGCCACTTCTTTAACATTTATCCAAATAAGTTTTCTTTTTCACAAAAAAAAATCATTTTTCGAAATTTTATTCAAACATAAATCACATCACATTTACTAACTTCTACACAAAATTCCTTTAATTTTTCATAAAACATTCTACCAAAAAATCAGTTCTTCTACCATTTATTCAAACGTAGTCACAGTGTTTGAGTATAATAAAGAATCCAAGTACAATTTTGCCCTGGCATGCTCTTCTCTTCCCAACCCCACCTTGGACGGTTTTGAATATGAAGCAAATTTTCTTGTATTTTCCAGTTATGTAACCATAAGCAATAACTCTCTTAATAGAAGATTACGAGCCCCACCTGTTTCTCTCCACCTGTATGGTCTTGAATCTGGAGAGAATGCTGTCTATATTGTTTGATAATATAATCATGATTTGGCCGACTGTTTCCTTGTGCCTTGACTAAATGGTAATTTTGAAGCATTTTAATCAACACCATAAAGTTGGATAAACATAAATAATTATGTTGAGATAAATGTGTGGGCATAAAAAAAAATGAGATTCTAAATGAGTATAACAGAGGAAGAGTGGGTGTAGCACCTATTGAACAAAAAATAGTAGAAAATTATTTTGTGGTGGTTTGATCGTATATAAAGAAGGCTGTTAAAGGCGTTAGTGAGAACAATAGATCAAACAATATAGAATCTTTTAAAAATAGGTAAAAGAAGACTGAAAAGAAATGCTCAATGAAATAATTGAACGGGATCTTTTAATTAATAATCTATCTAAAATTTTGGTTGTTGATAGAGCATAATAGCGTGATATGATCCATCTAACCGATCTCACTTGGTGTGTGATAAAGTTTGTTGTGATTGTTAGAGCATTTAATCATTATTTTGTTGGTATTCACAGTCACCACATTTAATGCTTTCTGATGATGGCATGGCAAGTAGCAATTGCTTTTCAAATGTTTGTTGCTTATATATAGCAGAAATGGAAGAGGCCATACATAACATCTGGGTACACAACACTCCTATAATACATCTAACATCATTGTTCAGGTATGAATGATGTGTGAATAAAGATACTACAATTTACAGATAACCCTTTCAATTCCATCCACAAGCATTTCTCTTCTTTAATGACAGATTTAAAAATTTGGAATATTTCATTTACCTCAAGGAGCCAAGAACATTGAGCTTTTAGCCCTAGAATTGTTCCCTGTATTAATTATTTTTTTTAGATTTGTATATTTTCTTATAAGGATCACAAAAGCTCCAAAACAAATATTGACATTCAAGGGTTAAAGAATGCAGAAAATTTAAAATAGAAATTCTTCTAGAAGATCAGCTATATCAGAGTTAAAACTTAAAAACTAAATTATTTTAATAATTACAGCTGGGCCTCGGCCTCTGTAATGTTACAAACATACTTCTAATTTGTAACTTTCAGGAGCATAAGCAATAACTCACAATCACACACTTGTTTGCCGAAAAGAAAATCATATACTTTTCAATTTATTAGTAAAACACCAAACCTACATACCATATTTTGATTGGGTAGTCTGATGACAAATTATATTATGACCCCAAATAACCCTTTTCCTTGCAGCATTCAATTACATCCACCAACATTGCCTCAAGACCATATTTGAACTCAAATCCAGCATCTATGAGCTTCTTAGACGACAGATAAGGAAATTTCATGCCCTTGCTTTCTTTCAAGGAACTACAGTGAACAAGAGAAGAAATAAATTGTGAAATGAATGTTAAGACATGTGAAAGGCAAGCCAATTACTTGAATTAAATTTTCACATCTGTACAAAAAACATGGAAAAAGGTCAGAAGGACAAGAGAGAACTCACTCTAAGGTTGGCAGTTGAAATTCTGGATATTTAACAGACAAAATTTCCAAAACTTTTTCAACGGTTGCCAAACATGTAGAACAGTTGTATCTCCCTTTTGGGTTGGGATGTTCAAGCAGAAATATATGTGCTCTTGCCAAGTCATCCACATGCACCATATTGATTTTCAGGTAACCTAATGAGTTCTTTTTATCTGCATCAAATTTTTAAAGAGACCAGAAGTTAATGACCAAACTAAGTGCATAACCAAATGATTATAAATAAATGTTAGAACACCAGCCACAGTCATTAAAAGTAGGCCTAGTTTGTGTACATCTAAACACGTCAAAACCATGTTGCCCGGAGAGAAGCCAGACCCATAGGCAAGTTGTAGCACATACCAAATATAAAATAAAGACAGGGATGAATTGAGACAGGAAGCCGAGAGCAAATGAAGGGTCCAACAACTAAAGTGGGAATCACAGTCACAACATCTAATCCATTTTGTTCTCCAAATTCGAGTACTGCCTTCTCTGTCAATGTCTTAGAAATAGCATAGGGCCCGAAACTTTTAAACTTTCTAAGTAAATCCAAGTCACTCCATGAGCTCTCATCCTTCACTTCATCTTTTTCGTTATCATATGAAACAGCTACAGCACTAGAAGTGTAGACAACTCTCTTTACAGTTTTTGAAGCGAGGCATGCCCTCAAAATACCCAACGCTCCATCAATGGATCTTTTGGTTACGATCTCCTCATGTTCCTTTTCCTCAAAATCCATTATGGTGGCCACATGGAATACCCCAATGCACCCTTCTATGGCTTCCCTGAAACTGTCTGGGTCGCTTAGGTCTGCATTCAGAATTCGTAGCCTTTGAGATGCTCCTGGCAAATTCGTGAGGAAGCTCACATCTTTATTTTGTTCTATAATGGAAAGAAAATCATGAGATTCCATCACTCTAAAAAAATCACCTAATCTGCATTTTCCTGTGAAAAGGAAGAGGAAAATAATAATATTAAGCTGAAACAGAATGATACTAAGGTTTTGTATCAACATAACGACAAATCCAACATAGAAAAACAAAATTAAAACCACTTTTGGACACAGGAAGATCAAGCTTTTACCAGGTGAACACCAGGAAATCTCTTGGCAGATACTTGAAGTTATTAAAGAAGATAAATTGATAGTTGATATAGTGACTTCGAACATATGAATAGACATTGTGTACCTGGGTGAGCTCTAACGGTAGTATTAACAGAGTAACCATCTTCAAGAAGTCTCTTAATGATCCAGGAACCAACAAAGCCAGTACCTCCAGTGACACATACTCTTCCTTTGGCCTCTTCCATTAAGAGAAAAAGATCGGCTCGAGTGTTCTTTCAGAAAAACAGCAATTTAAGAGACAGGAAACAAGCGCGAGCGCGCGTTATTACCAATTCGTCCTATCCTTTCTGGGGAATATGGTCATTTGTACAGTGTTTTCATGATGTTATCCACATTTTATAAAGTACCTTTCTCTGCTTTTCTTCTCAACCTACACTTATATATCTTTCAATTAAATAAAGGAAGGGAAACATAGGACTTAAACGCAAGTATTCATTTGAGAATCGAGATACTAAATTCTTTTTTCTAGATAGCGTAGCATGATTATCTTCACTTCAGCTCTGCAATTCAAAGTTCATGTGAAAGGAATGTTTCAAGCAAACACTCATGGTGTTATCTGTTAGTCACCGTCTAACTTAATAGCAACAAGTTTCAGACCTAAGCCAAGAAGAGACCAAAACAGAAGTACGTATATTCATCAGAACAGCTCACATAAATGATGTAGAATTCAATAAACTAAACACTATCAACAACAAATTGCACAGAGGTAACATGGTAAAAATTATTATGAAATGCGGAGGCAATAGGTAGGAATTACGAGATGCTATACATCCATATATATGTGTGTGTAGAGAGAACTCAAGAAAAGGGGCACAACAAGGAGGAAGAACAAACCTGAAGGCAGGTCGAAAGCGAAGAAGACGAATAACGAGTCTGAATATCTCGAGACCGACCAGCACAGCACGAAGACGAACCTGAAGAGCGAAGTTCTCGGCCACAAAAACCAATCACGAAGACGTCAGCGAAGAGAGGCGGCGATCAGGGTGGTGAGGTGTGACCGATAGTCAAAGGCTGACTTCTACTTCTTATTCTTATTTGAGAAATTTACTGTACAGTCCCACGTAAGGGATTTATTTATCAAATGGTCCCAAATTTTAAAATATTTATCAAATGGTCTCAGAGGTGTTGTCAATACAGCGCATGGCGTTGTCAATGCAGCGCATGGTGTTGTTACGTGACAACCCTTGACAACACCATGAGTTAAATTGACAACACCTCTGAAACCATTTGATAAATAAGTCCCTTATATGGGATTCAACAATAAATTTCCCTTCTTATTTTGTCCACCGAGTCACAGGCTCCATTCAGACACAATTTGTTTGCCGTGGGGAGAAAGCAAGAGATGGGCCAGTGCGGGGTTATTATTAGCAGTATTTTTTTATGAGAAAATGTATGGGCCTAACAGGGATATGGACCTGGCCCATTAATACCCAGGCCTGAAAATTTTGTTTCCTTTGTATGATGAGGTTTGTGAAGCTCAGTCCTAATGATTAGGAGTAAAAATAATTTCTATTTTTTTATAAAAGATCAATGCCATGTTTGGTATGGTGGAATTGAGAATGGAATTCATTTCATATGTTTGGTATGGTGGAATTGGGGGGTGGAATTGGAAATAGAAATGGAAATAGAATTCAAAATGGGTAGAAATGAATTTCATGATGTAACCCATGGAATTGATTTTTTGGCCCCTCACTTTTTTTTCTATATTTATATCCATTTTCATCA
>JANTPZ010015272.1:0-11690 GCA_025593235.1 Vachellia pachyceras | reverse complement strand
TACCATTTTGCCCTTACTTTCTCTACTTTTTCCAAAATTACTATTTTGCCCTTACCTTTGATACTAAAAGACCTTTATGCCCTTGGTCTTTTATTAAACAACATATGGGTCCTTTCCTATAAGGTTTCCCATCCTCATTTTGCTTCTACGGCAAATATACTTAATTTTGGAATTCACACGGAACTCCGTGCCTGAACTTTCGGCCCTTAATCTTTCTTTCTTTTTGAGCCATCTACTTCTCGTCTCTAATTCATCATCTTAATCCTCATATTAGCCTTTATTTCACTTAGCATGAAAGTTATGGATATTACATAGGTGCTATCCAATTTTTTTTAAAATGAGAGGGAGAGGCTTTTAATGTTAAAGAATGGTTAGAAAAATGATTGGAAAGTGAGATTATGCAAGTATATGGAAAGAAATGTTGAAAATCATATTTTTCCTTTCTCTTCATGATTTTCATCTAGACCAAGAATAGTGGGGTGGAGTTGGATTTTGATGATTTTGATGCTTCCTTTGAGTGTAAAATAGAAAAATTTTGTAGGGTACAAGTGAGAAAATAAATTTGGAAGCATTATATGTCAAAATGAAAAATCTAGGGGGTAGGGAACCCTAGTTTGGTTTCATCAAGAGAAAGGGAACGAGAATTGTTGGTACCTTATTTTGATGATAATAAAATGGATATTTTATGCTGAAGGAATTATGAATTTGAAAATGTGTTTTGGAACTGTTACAAGCTGTTTCCCAAAGTGTTAGATCAGTACTTATTGAGTATACTCGAGTATTAAGTTAAAGTGTGAACAATACTCGAGCATAGGATTCAATGCTAGAGTACTGTAACTTGAAAATGTGTTTTTAAACAATACTCTAACTCAGCACTTGAGTAAAGCCTTCGAGCATTGCCAATGCTTGAGCACTGGCACCCAGTGCTCGAGTATCGGGCTGAATCAGAGCACTCAGACAATGTTGTAATGCAATACTTCAAGTATTGGCTGAAAGCACAACCAATGCTCAAGCACTAGGAACCCAGCACTCGAGTATTGTGGTTTTTGAAAATGCTTCCAGTCAACACTTCAAGCATTGGCTGAAAGCATAGCCAATGCTTGAGTATTAGAACACAATGCTCGAGTGTTGATAGCTTTTGACAATACTTGTAGTCAGTACTTCAAGCATTGGTTGACAGCACATCCAATGCTCGAGCACTAGCAACGTAGTGCTTGAGTATTGAGTCATTCACTTAGTGCTGTCGAGTAATACTCAAGCAAAGACTTCCAGCAAAGCCAATGCTCGAGCACAAGTTCACAATGCTCAAGTATTAAGGCATTTCAAACATCACTAGAAGCAAGTACTTCAAGCATTGTCAATGCTCGAGCACTGGGCCAAAATTTTTACTGTTCACTCCTGCTTCTTGAAAATGCTCTAGCAAACACTGACAGTACTTTTAACGCTCGAGCATCACGATCTATTACTCAAGTATTGAGATGTTCTGTTATTCTTTTTCTTAGTACTTTTCACAAAATGCTCGAGCAATCATAGCAAGCATTGTCAGTACTGAAGCACTATGATTTAACACTCAAGTATTCAAATACTTTCATATGATACTCGAGCATTGAGTCATAGCACTGAACTTTTATTTGAAATATACATTGCAATACACGAGCATTGAAGTATTATGCTCAAGCACTATTTTTCTGACAGCTTTATGTCTGACACACTCAACCTATGCTATGCACCTACTTTCCTTATCTATGTAACGACATTTTGAATACTAACTGTTCTAAAAAATGCAGAAGCTTAAGACATTAAATGAGGAAAGAAGCACAGGCATGGTCTGAGGCTCGGAGACTTTAATGTTCTTCTACAACATTAAATGCCATTAACGAAGAAGCAAATGGTCGTTGTTGAGAGTAACGGGTATTAATGAAGTCTAACGGACACTTCATCAATTCTCTACTATAAAAAGCCTGGCATTCAATACAGAGAAGAAACAACGAACTTTTCGAGCATTCAAAGCTATTCATTTCATTCTCTGTACTTCATTATTAGCCATCTACTCTTTTAAGAGAGTTTTCCTTGAGCAAAAACACTTTGTAATCCTGTGAGAATCTCAAGTTTGGGACCCTGAGACTATTGGGCTTAAAGAGAGATAGAAAACAGAGCGTGTGCTACTCTGTTTTAATGAAAAGAGACAGGGGGAGTGGATCCCACTTGTACAGGCTTGTGAAGCCTCAGTTGGTTATTGATAGTGGATTTGGAAAACTCAGGGTTGCTCTGAGGACTGGACATAGGTCAAGAGGACCGAACTAGGATAAATTACTGTGTTCATCTTTCCTCTTCACTCTCGATGACTTTATTTTATCTTTGTGATTTTAAGTGTTAAATTTTTTAATCTGACCAATTCACCCCCTCTTGATCAAACCTATTCTAACAAGAATTATGTTTATTGTGTTATAATGCATGGCAATAAGTGGTTTATAATGTGTATTGCATTAAGTCTATGTATCGGCATTGAGTTTTGCAAAAAGCCTACCAAGTTTAAGGAGATAAGAGAAGTAAGAGCAAGAAAAGCTAAGTAAGGGGTAGCAAAGTAACTAACCTTTACATTAATATGTTATTGATTGTTATTTACGATTGTTTTTTATAATGATTGTTATTTATTTAGCATGTAAATTTTTACTTTAAGTTGTGTCTTGTCCATGTGCAAGTATGAGTTAGTGATATATTAGTAAGGTATGTTGATGTTATATTTTGATGATAACAAAATGATTAATATGTGGTTTCAGGAATTATGAAGTCTATATTGCTTTTGCTAAGTGTTCATGATTAAGCACTCGAGTTCTGTGATTAAGTAATCGAGTTCTATCTTCTCAAAGCTGATAAGTTTTAACATTTCTAGTTGAAACTTGAGTTTGTGTGAAAGTATTGACAATACTCAAGTATTATGTTTTAAAACTCGAGTATTTGAGCTTTAGAAACATATTAAAATCCAATACTTTTAGATAGCACTCGAGCTATTATTAAAGTGTTGACAATACTCAAGTATTAATTGTTTGTACTCGAGTATCGTAAGGTAAAACTGATTCTGTGTTTCAAAACTCTCAGTGGAAACTTGAGTATTTGGTTGAAGTATTGACAAAACTCGAGTAATGTTTTGTAAAACTCGAGTATTGGAACTCAAAATGGTTTATAACTGAATACTTCTAAGTGAAACATGAGTATTGTAATAAGAGTGCTATCAATACTCGAGTTCTGGTTTACACTACTCGGGTATCAAGTCTTATTTTCAAAACACATCATAACACTTGAAGCAGAAAACTCGAGTTACAAATGTAAGTGTTATCAACACTCAAGTATTGGTTTCTAATACTCGAATATCGGGGCTTTTCCTTTTGAACAAACGCAACACTTGCATTAGGAAACTCAAGTTATAGTAAAAGGTTTGTCAACACTCGAGCACTGTGCTTGAATACTCAAGTATTGAACTTCTCCAAAATGTTTTTACTTCAAACTTCTTCTTGAAAATTTGAGTTTCAACTAAAAGTGTTTATAAAACTCGTGTACCTGGTTACAACACTCGAGTATTGATAGTTCCTCCAACACTCTTAAGGCAACTCGAGTAATGAATGAAAGTGTTATGTAACACTTCAAGCAAACACTCTAGTTACTTCAAAAGTGTTATGAAAACTCGAGTATTCAATTCAAAACTCGAGTATTGTCTCATGAAATTCAAATTTACACTTGCTTACTCTAATCAATACTCGAGTATTGAAAATCAAAACTCGAGCATTACTTTTTCTGACACAGTTAGGCCTAGCGTTTACCGAAACTTTCCTTTTCATGCTTAGATTTTTGAATGTTACCTACTCTAATAAATGCTTTGCAGATCTTTCATTAAACTGATCATGCAGTCCAAGGAATGAAGATAAGCATTAATGACTTACGGCGTGATAGTTGAACCACAACATTTATGGAGCATTAACGACAGTCAACAAACGCAGTTGTTGTGAGTAATTGGCATAAGCTTCTCTAACGGATATTCAAATTCTATGTAATGGCCATTTATTGAAGTCATGGCTATAAATGAAGAAGCTTTAAAGATAGAAGAGAGGACATCAAAAAGAACTTAATACGCAATTACTCTTTATAACTGTCTTCTGTCATTGTATCCATAAATTCCTATGAAATTCAGTGTTTTACAATATACTCTTCAAAAGAGAGTCTATCTTATCAATTCATTGTAAATCTGTGTGATATTTAAGGTTGGGACCTTGAATCATTTGGGTTAAGTCTGAGCTGAAATACATAGTGCAAGAGACTCTGTTCTAGTACGTGTTGTAAGGGGGAGTGTGTCTCCAGTTGTAAATGCCCTATGAGACTTGATTATTGTTGGATAGTGGATTAGAAATCTCAGAGGAGCTCTGAGGGCTGGATGTAGGTCAAGAGGATTGAACTAGAATAAATTACTTGTGTTTAACATCTTCTTGCTCTCTGGTGACTTTGTCTTTAATTATGTGCTTTAAGTTTAATTTTAAAAAGTGACCAATTCACCCCCCCTTTGGTCAAATCTTATACTAACAAGGTATGTTCATATTCCATGGCTAGTTGAGTTAGTTTAATAATGATCATGTATGTTAATGTGTTTGTTAGTAATCTTTGTTATTAAGATTTTCATGAAATCACATTCTCTTCAACAATACAACTTTTAGGCCAATGTTCAAGCAAAGACAAAATGCAAGGAAGAAGAGGGTAAAGGTGAGGGAATGACATCAAGCCATTGTGTATATGTTAAAGTAATGGAAGTATATGTAACCTTGTGCTCAAGTGATTATTCTGAACCTGATGGGATTAGAATATGCACACACAATTTTAAAAAAAAATTCTAATCCTTCATATGAATCAGTCAAAGGCGTTTATACGGAGTTGTTAGGACAGTACCTTTTTTTGGTTCTCAAATTCGCACCTTCCTTAATCTTTTCGTGGTTCTTGGAATCTGACCTCTAGGAGCCGACCTTCTTTGATCGCTTTCCTCTACTGGTATTCAAAAGAACAGATCTCAATAACAGCATCGTGCTAGCACCTTAGTGTTTCTCTCTCTACAGTTTCTTGTGGCTTATCACTCTTCTCAAATTTGTCCACACTTACATACATCCCCTAAATGGTTCATGACTCCTCTATTTATAGAACTCATGTGAGGGGTATTGAATATTCAAGATTGATCTTTATTAATCTTAAAATTTGAATTTGAAAAAGATATTCAAGATTGATCTTGATTAATTTTAAAATTCGAATTTGAAAAGATATTCAATACTGATCTTCATTAACATTTGAATATTGGAAAAATAGAAAATGACCAAACAAACAATAATGTTGGAATTTAAAATTGCACACAATTTTTAAGTAAAATTGTTAAGAAGTTATTTTTCCTCTAAAATTTATCCAATAATCTTCCCATAGAATTTGGAATAATTCAATGTCAAGGATAAAATTTTATTGAGAGGGAGAGAAATGTCATATCCCAAATTTTGGATTTAAAAGCTCAAGAATAACCTTTAATTATTTAGGCAACCCAAACACAGTTGTGCAAAAGTCCCTAAAACGGTTTGAAAGATGACATTATTTAGAGGTAGAAAGGTAATTTTCAACCCTCCCAAATAAAGATGAGATGTGAAGTTAAAGGTTAACCAAGTGCCAAATAAAATAGTGGATTCACATAGGTAACATTGTGCATCTACCGTCTCAGGTTTAGGCAAAAATGTAATTTCCAAAAATTTTGAATAAGTAAGGATAATTTGGGAGATTATTCAAAAATTCAGGAAAATTTCTTGGAGCATATAAGAGTAGAGAATAATTTCCCAAACTATATTTGAGACATAATAATTACGATCTAAATAGCAAAAATTACCTCAAATGAATATTTATTACTTGTTAAATTTTGACTAGATAAAGAATTATTAATCAAATATAATTATGGAAAGTATCAAAAGGCATCAGATAAATGGGCAAAATAGAGGGAAATTATTGGTTATTTGTGAGAGGAATGGATTCTTAAAATAAATATATTGATTTTATTGATTATTACCCGGGGAGTTAATTATGGAAATTAATTCCAAATATGTTAAATAATTGATTATGGTAATCATAAAGTTTTATCATGGTTGAAATGCATGACATCAAGAGTAGTAAATAGCATCACATGTGTGATTAAAATGAATGATCAAGATTAACTCTTGAAAAGCAATGTTAATGATGATTAGAAAAGGGGCAAGTGGTGGTTTATTATTGGTAGATGGATAAAATATTGCAATATGATTAAATCCACCAACTTAAACACCAATATGTTTCATTCTTTTGCCTCATTTGATGCACATCAAATAGAGAAGAGAGAGAGAGAGGAAGCTTTCATGGAGAATTAGAGAGAAAGAAGAGAGAGAAATGATCTATGGACAAAAACTCCCTTAAATAACTTCTTTTCCCTTCACTTCCATCACAAAAGTTGTTCCTCTCATCAAGATCAACATTCCTATTATTTTATTTTATTGAGAGAAGGAATTTAGTGCAATTCAAAAAGAGAGAAAGCAAGAAATCACACTTTTGGTGTAGGTAAGTGTTGATTTAAGCTCTATTGTTGAAATCACACTTATAAGATTTGTTGAGCTCGTTTTTGGATTTTGTGATTTTGGGAAGCATCAAATTTAAAGGGAGGTGCTGTACAATTTTGTAGACAATAAAGAAAGCATGATTTAAGATTAAATCATGGTTAAAGAGGTGATTATAGATAGGATCACTGTTGTTCATGGATTAAAATGCTGAAAATCCGTAGTTATCCATTTTCTTGAAGTTTCGATCTGAATATGACATTAAAAAAGAGTTATAATTTAATAATTTAATGATTCCAATGAGTTTTAAATGAAAATTTGTGTAGGGTACAAATGAGAAACCAAATTTGAAAGCAATAGGCACAAAGATGGAATTTTTGTGCAATAACCTCGCTATGTTATTGTTTTGATTAATTAAAGGACAAGGAGCTTTATTTTGATCATTTGGGCTTAAAAATGGAATCTATATGCAAAATTGTGGGAGTAAGTATGGTAAGTTAGTTTTTAAGCTCATGGAACTAAAAGTACAAATATAGGTTTAAAGATAATAAGCAAGAGTAACTATGAATAGGTAATGGTTTCAATGGTCCCAATAAGTTTGGTAACTTATATGTGATTTTTATTTAGGGTCATTGGACATTATGTAATTGAGAATGAAAGCTTGGATAATGAAGCTGGTATGAAAGGAAATGGAAAAAGAAAGCAGGAGGGAGATAGTAAAGTTGTAAGGTATCAAACTTTACCATAATCCTATATGCTATGTTGTTGCTTGCATGAATTGGCATGCTTGTATGGTTATGAGATATGTGAAATCATGCATTTTAATATGTGATTATGTTTGAAACATTTTATAGGCTTATATGTTTTATAGACTATGCATGATAGTCTTTAAACATGTCATTTCATGCAAAAGTGTTAAGTTGTAAACATGTTATAATTGTCAAGCTATGCCACTTATATTGAGTAGTGCATATTTGCTACTAAAACTCTCTGAATTTTACCCTCTCAATAAATAACCATGCTAGGTTACAAGTGATCCAACTAAGCCACAAAATGTAAACTTAGGTCGTTGGTTAGCCTTGAAAATGGATCAGGAATATTAATTGTGATTTCCAAGGATTGTATAGTGACAATCCCAGGGTCGTTCTCTCCAGAAGCTATGATTGTGTACTTATAGTCCTTAGCTTTTGATTATGCTTGTGATGCAAATGCAATTGGTTTTTAAATCAAACTATGCTATGTTCTTAAATTAATTACAGAAATAAAACTTGTTTTTGGTATTTTCTTATGAAAGAGAGAGCGTAAAAACATATTTGAGAGTGAAAGGGTATGTGATATGGATTCCTCTTGAAAACGAATGGTGCCATCATGGTTCGCAAAGGATTAAGGAAAAGCATTGACTTTCGCACTAAGTTTCGTAATTAAAAACCCTAACAACTTCATCTTCAAGAGGATGGATGATCGAGGCATGATAGATGGATAGATGATAGTGAAAATGGATGGGATGGAGTTTAGTATGTGTATGGAGATGAAGGAGAATGGGTTATGGTGAACCTCCTCTCTCTTTCTCTTCTGCAACCTCCCTTTCACCACCTCCACAAAAATACCCTAAATGAAATGAATAAACCGTTCTGGGTCGGATATCTAAAGTTGGGTCGGGTTATTTTCCATCTGGAGTAAAAATCTAGGACTGCGTGATATTCGCCGCAGCGAACTTGAGGTTTCACCGCGGCGAACCTCTCCCGAGAGTTCCTGCTTGCTAATTGAACTTTGGCCGCGGTGAACTTTAAACTGCGCAGCGGTGAAATGCTCCAAAGCTGCTTCTATTGCCTTTTATCCAGAGTTCCTGAAATGAAAAATCAAATATTGGTAGTATCATTTGCTCATGATGGAATTTAAGTATAATAAATCATTGTTCATGGCATATGTACCAAAAATCACACTAATCCAAATCAACAACTACTAATCTTAAATTAAGTACAAAAAGGGTCATGTATGGGCTAAAATTGACTCTAAGACTCTAGAAATTCAAGCAGAAAATTAATACAATTAAAGCTCAATCATTACAAGCTTCAAAGAGAAAAGTGAATGCAAGAGGCAAAAGGAAAGTCGAATAAGAGATAAGTTTCTATAGCATTATTTTGTTAAAAATTGTCAAATGTATAAATATTTCAATGGGCTATGAAAATTCATGATATGATCTAGGAATGTACATTTGATGCGTTAAGATGGTTAGAGACCAATTGAAGTCATTCAATAGCTTCCAGACTACGATTTTTGCATTTATGCTCATGACTTTCAGGCTTGAGCTCTTCACATAGAATAGTCACTATTTCATATAGTAAACAAAATCCAACGCTATAATAAGAATTCGTAAGTGTAAGTAGACATACAAAGCTTTTTTAAGCCATAAATTAGGTTAATTAATTTGAGTTATATAGATTAATTTATGAATTTTTAAAGTTGAGGCAAAAAAAGTGTTAGTGAAACAAAGTAAGTTTAGTAAATCAATAAGTTGTATTAATTAAAATATTTTATGTTCAAGAGTATATTTTTCTAAGTAAAGGACCAAAAGATCTTTCAATAGAAATTTATTTCACCCTCTTATGATTTTTTATAATTAGTTATAGATTTTTAAATTTGACAAAAAATGTATAAATACCATTTTACGCATAACTTTTCCCCCTATAATTTCTCCTTCCGACCTCCCTTTTACGCATTCTTAGTGTCGTTTTATTTATATTTTTCAAGATCTACACAATGAAACTAATTTTGTGGACAAAATTTTAGGCACTGCTCCTTTCCCAATCGTGTTTTCTTATGTTCTTGGGTTCCAAAATTTTGGATTTTCCCTCTTTAATTCACACCTTAACAATAGCTTTATGGCATAAATCTTCTCCATTCTTATAATTTAATCTCAAATCCGAAACAGTACTGGAAAAGTTTCTTAAATTTGCTAATTTATGGGAAGTAAATCTTAAAGCATATAATCATGAGGAAAACAATAATGATTATTAGGATCGAAGGATTCGGGCGTACCTGTAGAATCCGACTCTGTTCACAGATACCCATGTGGAATATGGATCACAAGTGCAGATTCAGATTTGAGATACAACAAATGCACTACAAAGGAAGAGAAGAGAGGAGAGGAGTCTTTGCAGAGAAGAGGATGGAGAAAATCATTTTCTCCATCTGTTATGTCATCCACACTTGGGGAACCACTTCCCCGCATTATAACTTCTCAACGTAACTGTTCCCAAGCAAATAATAATTTCAAAATCAAACTTTTGGAGAAAATAATCACTTTATTATCACATATTCTTTCATTCATACTTTTGCCCCAAAATGGGTTTTGGGCTAATCCACTAAGGGTGACCCATATTTCAACAAGAACAATATAACATGGGTAAAGAATGATGAATTATATAGAATAAGAAAGTTATCATTCTGCCCCAAAAACAAAACCTACGCTCTGATAGCATTGAAGGATTTCTGGTGTACTTAGAATCTGATTACTTACTAAGTATCCATGCGAGAATCGAAAATATCGATTGGACTTCGATTACGTTACACAACAAATGACACAACAAGGAGGAGAAGAGAGAACTTAGAGAGAACCATGGAGAGAAATTCTATTGGAAGTTATTTTTTCCACACACCGCACACTGATTCTCACTTCCTGTATATTAGTGCAGTCAGTTAATAGAATTTGAAATTCAAATACATAGATGGATAATCATCTCTATGACCCATTTTATTTTTATATTTGTATTTCTATCACAATCCAAATGGATTTGGATTCCAGTTAACCAAGGCTAGCCCGGTATATTCCATTATAGTTTGATTCGATTAGCTATTGAAATTGGTGCAAGAGCTAATTGGTGTAAGAAACTCGTGCTTTCCCATCATTAAAGAAGTTGTATTTTCTTTTAGATGATGTTTGTCTTATTATTTCAATATGCTTATTTGATATTCTCACAGAAAATAATGTTTCGACAGTGTTAAGTAGTAAAATCAGTGCCTTCAGCTAATTCTAACTGCCCAATAAAATTTGAGATAGTTGTCTGAGCCAGCTCCTTTACACCTACCCACACCCAAAAGAAAAAAGAAAAAAAGAGAAAAAAAAAGATACAGTTTTCTCACAATTGTTTTAAGTAGCCATTGGAAGGTGAATGAATTGTAACAGAAACTTAACCCATTAAAGGAAGTCTGAACAAACCAGAGCATCCCAGAATTGGATTGAAGCGAGAGTGAAGAGGTAGCAGCACAAGCATCATTATGATTACAAGCTATAAAATAAGAACCTCCGCTTGACTCCAATCTCATGTAATTGCAACTACAAGAAGACAAACCCGAGAGTGGGTGAGAACGTCGATGATCTCATACCGGCGGCTAAGGAACACGATGAGGAGTGCAGTGATGGCACAGCTTGAGAGTCAGCGACAGAGCGTGAATGGCTCTGTTTGTTTTACCCGTTTTGCTAATGGGTACGCTTACCGAGACACTTTTCCTCTCACATAAACTACCTCAGAATCTGTGTCCGTTTTCCCAAAGGACTATCCAAACAGAGATGTTTGTGTGAATAAGGGCAAGCCCGGCGACATTTTCCCAATTCTGTTTTTACTTTTTCGTTTAAACAAACAGGTTAAAATGGTAATTGTACATTTCCAATCTCTTATCCTGATGTCCTTGAGGGTTCACATTAAATTACTTATTTTTTGGACCCGATAATAATGTTCTCTCCCATGAATCTGGATGAAATTCCTCACAAAAGTTCATGTTGGTGGTGCTATAAATCAGGGGTATTTTTCATTTTAATCCAAAATTAATTATCACCTTTTTTGGTGGGACCCACGGTCTGCTTATTCAACAAAAAAGTAACGAAGGTTAGTAATTCAACGATTGCCTTATTTTTCCACTGACTTTTAAAGTTTTTTTTGGGAAATTTTACGCTTTAAAAATTGAGTGTTTGATATGCATTGGAATAGATTGTTTCAGTGGAGTCCAAGTAAATATGTGATGAATATGGCATCATTTTAAAAAAAATAATGTTGAACGAATTTTTAAGAGTTGAAAAGTATTGTGAAACAAGGCAAA
>JANTPZ010015215.1:0-10066 GCA_025593235.1 Vachellia pachyceras | reverse complement strand
GTTATGCTGCTCACTCCAGTGACTTCGTTGTTCTCCGTGCCGCGCGAATGGAGACGAAGAGAAAGGAGGCAGCAGCAGCGAGAATGGAGATGAAGAGAGCTACCAGCAGATTTCCCTTTTCAAGCATCAAGGGCATATGTGTCTTTTCTCTCCTGAAATTAATTGCACAATGGTATCTTGGGACTGCTGGTTAATTATTTAAAAATCTGGGACCAATTGTTAAATATCTCTCTTGTGTGGGACTGGAAACTAAATCTCCCTTATTTTTTAAATACCAAATATAAAGTCACAATAGTCTGATTTCTTCTTTTTTTTTTCTGAATAGAAAGATTTTGAATTTGATAAGTTTAAATCAAAGAAAGATTTTTGAGGTCTACTTTTTCTTATTTGATTCATCATTTTATTCATAATTAATTTGATTTTTTATTTATTCTATATTCTAACATTCTGTATATTCATATTCATATTTTGTATTTATTTTATTCTAATATTTGTATAAATACATATACTAGTTATACAACAATCCATTTATGATAATATAGCTCATTCAAAAAATTCCCTATACGTTAATCAGTTGTTAGCTGAAGTGGTAAGTGACATCATGTCCGTAAGGATAAAAATACAAATTTAAATATCGGGAAGCGCATTCGTGGAAGGGATAAAAACCTTTAAAATCTAAATTTTCAAATGGATTATGCCTAAATTCAAAATGACTTAAAGATACATTTGTAACTTTAAAAAACAAAGAAACTCCATATATACAGTGCTCGTGGTTAATCATATGATAGTTACTAGTTAGTAATTACTATCCATGTACATGCTTTGAACAATGATCCTCATTTCATGGTTCACCATAATTTATGTATATTATATATACAATTTGATAGAAATAAACTATATTACAATTTGCGACTTCTGAATAATTTACTTTTTGTTGAGTCACCGATAAGTGCTTTGTGCTTCTATGAATTCAAATTTTATTTTTGCCCCTTAAATCCTATGCAAAAAATAATGCTTTCCAACGAAAAAATGTTTATCAAGCTGTTTATTTACTATAAATATACAATGAAATTTAAAAAATGTAAAGAAATTATATGGAGCGAGGCCTAGAAACGGTAAGCGCCTAATCCGTAAAGACCAATGAGGGACGATAACAATGACGGTACAAACAAGCAGAACGTAAAATGCCGACACGCTGGCTCCACAGCTATCAAATCCACATTCCTCACAGCTCCTCCTTTCCTTGTTCATGGTCAATGTTCAGCTTGTTCGGGGAGGCCGTTTACATCTTAAAAATCATTCTTGTGTTTATTGAGATAAAATTTTTCTCACATATTTACCTCAGAATTTCCGTTCTCTCAACGGACTATCCAAACAAACCCATTATCAAACCCGAATATGACCGATGGGTTTGGATTCAAAATTGGTGAACCGACCTCCGATTTGGTCTGAGCTATGTGTTTTGCCCCGGGTTGGGCCAATCTGATCGACCCACCTGGTTGGTGGTCGACCCGGTTTTTATTTTAATTTTTTACAAATTTTACTGAATTTTTTAAATTTAAAAAATAAAAATAAAAATAGAACATTTTCTCCACATAGATTCACTATTGTGTTTGCATCTATTCATATTCTTTTTAATTATTTTTTAAAATTTTAAATTTAAAAGTTAAAAAAAACCCCTTACTATATATATTTTAATATTTTAAAACTGTAAATAATATTGACTAATAAATAAGTTATAAATATATGATTGATTTTATAATTGTTATTTTGTTAGTAATTAAATTTATTAATTAATTTTTAAAATTTTCAATTTTAAATATTTTGATTGTGTCAATGTCACAATGTGTGATGATATTTGTTTCTTAATTTTTTATTTTGACTCCAAAAACTAAAAAAAAAATCTTATCTTTTAGAATCTGGTGGATTATTTGTTATGATTCATATCAAAATAAACTAATATTTTTTAGTTACTGTGTAATTATTTATCCCAATAATTCAAAAATTTTAATATTGATTTTCTTAATATCTAATATTTCTTAATATCTACCGCTCAATCGGATTGAGTCAATCCGATTTGATTTCAATTTAACCCATTTACCCTTAACCCTTTATCCGATCGGATTAGTTTGATAACCTTATCCGTAACTTCATAATTGGTTACGCGACCAACGAAAGGAACAATTCTGTATTCTCCTCATATCCCTAGACGCAAAATTAAGGAAAAGAATCGAATTACGAGGCTTATCAACCTCACTTCTCTCTCCTTCTACCACTGAGCTGTTCCGGCCACCCCCCACAGAGGCGGAGAGATGGTCAGAGTGATTCCCATGGCGTCTTCGATTCGGCCTTCTCTCTCCTCCTTCAGGTTAATCGGCGGTTCTCGTTTCTTTTCTTCCCTCTCTTCCTATGCCCCTTCTCGGTGTCTCTCCTTCTCTCATCTTGGCAGCGGTAAGCTCTCCCTGACCCTTTTCAGATTTCAATGTTCTTGATGCCAAAGTTTCGTTCTTTTCGTGAAGTATTAAATCACATTGCAATTGGATTTTTAGTTTGGCGAATACATCTTTAATCACCAAATGATTTATAGTTTGATGCGTTTTCTTACCGTTTCCGGGTCAACTCCTGACAATTTTTATTCCAAGCTGGCAGTTTCACATTAGAAATAATAGCCGGCTCTTTCATTTCAATCTAGTTATGTCAGTGCTGCCTTGCAATTATGCCAGAGTGATTAATGCATAGGTCCCTATCCCCCATATGATGCATCATGCATGCATAATTTCATGTCCTTGTTTCTCGATTGCAAGTAGTCGACTTCATTTAATTGTCATCAATCACGGCAGTGTTTTCTTTCTCCGATTCTTTGCCCTTGTGAGTGCTGAAGTGTCAGATATTGTTCTTTCATTAGCGTAGGAAACTAGGAACTGTTGCTACTGTTCACTCGTTGACTGAAGCCCGGAAGCTAAAAAATAAAAAGCTTCATGCAATTCCGTTATTATGCATTTCAAATTACACTATTCTGAGGCTTCAGATGTTTTGAAATACATTCTACTTGATGAGTGGCAGTCTTTTGTAACACTATTATGGACTATGCAATTCATATTTTTGCTGTCATAACTCCCCCCCCCCTAGTGCTTCAATTTTAATTCTGTATTTTACTTCAGTGCCAATGACCTGCATGTTGAGGAAGTAGAATCTGATGTTGCCGCTTTGCGAACATTGTTATTGGACAGTTCTATATATTACATTGATACTCTTATTAGGCGATATTCTACATTTTAATTAATTGAGATGAACTGAAATTGTTATGGGTTGCCGTCCAGCTATTCCTCTGTCCAATAGCTTTGGCCTGAAAGCTCCCAGGCTTTTGAGACGAGATGGTAACTGCATGGGATTAATAGCAACTGGGATTGTGTGCCAGGCAAGCACAGCTTCTTCACCAGAAAATGTACTTGAGTGGGTCAAACAAGACAAGAGAAGAATGCTTCACGTTGTTTATCGTGTTGGTGACTTGGACAGGACCATAAAGTATATTCAAATGAAATACAAACTTATCTCTAGAATCATATTTAGTCTTCAGTAGAACCAGATTGTGGAACAGGTTTTTGAGTGAGAAAATGCTTCTTATTTCAGATTCTATACAGAATGCCTGGGAATGAAGCTGCTGAGAAAGCGTGACATACCAGAGGAGAGATATACTAATGCTTTTCTGGGATATGGCCCTGAAGATTCACACTTTGTTATTGAACTGACATATAGTGAGTGTCTGACTAAGTTCTCGATCTCCTCTTAAGATACAAAGGCCTGAACTTCTTAACAACTTGCACTTTTTGATGTCAATTATATAAGCCCGTGCAGTAGAAACCTTCCAGTTTACATTCATTTCATTTACAAATATTTCAGATTATGGAGTTGACAAGTATGATATTGGAACTGGATTTGGCCACTTTGGTATTGCTGTTGAGGATGTAAGCTTGCTGAACTTTTATACCCATTAGTATCCTTTATAAAACGTCTTTGCCTTATCTTACTGTTTTTGTTTCTGGCAGTTCCCTTTATCCTCTAGTATGGACGCTACCTAGTCCATAATTGCTCCTTTTTTCTTTCTTCGCTTTTGGATGATGTGGCATGATATTGGGGGCTCATTTTTGTTCATTGGTACATTAAAATTTCTTCTCTGTTGATGCTTTTAATTAACATCTTTAATGGAAATTCTATTAGGTTGCGAAAACAGTGGAACTTGTACGGGCCAAGGGTGGCAAAATAACTAGAGAGCCTGGTCCTGTCAAGGGAGGTAAAACAGTAATTGCTTTTATTGAAGATCCTGATGGTTATAAATTTGAACTTTTGGAAAGAGGACCCACACCTGAGCCTTTATGCCAAGTAATGCTTAGAGTAGGTGATCTTCAACGTTCCATTGAATTTTATGAGAAGGTGAGGGTCAATGCTATTTTGATGCTTGCTTATGGTCTTACTGTTTTTATTGCCCTGTGTTAAGTCATTTTGGTGGGTGCTTACCTTTTAGGCTTTTGGCATGGAGCTTCTACGGACACGGGATAACCCAGAGTACAAGGTTCAATGCCATACTTTCATTTATGCTTACTTCAGCTCCCCTTATAGAAAGTGCCTAGTATTCTGCAGATTAGATCTTACTATTCAGGAGAGTATCAGGGTTTTGTCTCCTGCGCTGCAGTTACTGATGCCCTATCACCTGTATGGAAAAAATAAGCATGAGGGGAAGAGATACATTGTTGGTTGAATAGATCAGGGAAATGATCAAACCTGTTTAGATGTGATTTTTCTTTGCAGGAAATTTTCCCTTCAATAATACTGTTATTCTATAAATATTTAGGCATTTCAGTTTTCTAGTTTTATCTATAAATATTTATTTGAATAACTTTTTTCTTGATTTATTTATGCCACTCTACCCTCTAGCCAATTGTTTGGTTGACATGTAAGGTAATATTGGTACAAAACCTAAAGCGGAGTAGAAGGCCGATCTTAATGCTTGTTTACACAACTGCCAAATTCTCCCTTGTATTAGCTATCCAAAATCTCACGTTGGAGAAGGCAGCGAGCAACTTGAGTAAAATTATTAGGTCAACATGTTGTTACAGTAGAATTATTAGAGGCAGTTATGGGTACCATCGTTGTGTAAATCCTCTGGAATTACAACTGAACTAGTGAACTTTACTTCTGTTGTATTCTGATTTATATTTGATTTGAAAATTTTTGTAAGCTGCGCTGTGGTTTAAAATATCGAGATGTATGTACAATTCTGAGGTCTCATATATATTGCTTTTTTGCCTCCAAAAATGTTCACTATCACCTTATTTAGTACTTTGTGCATTTAGTTTCCTTTTCTTTACCTCTGACCTTTGGTTACCCTTGTTTTTTGGTAGTATACGATAGCTATGCTTGGTTATGGTCCTGAAGATAAAAGTACTGTTTTGGAGTTGACTTACAACTATGGAGTCACTGAATATGACAAAGGAAATGCTTATGCTCAGGTAGACAGTAGTTCTTCTATTTCAATTCTTTATAAATTCTGCTAAGGTTTTCATTGTGTGCTTGTGATGTGTAAATTTCGTTTTTGTATTAACTGAAACGGATACAGTTTTGATACAGGATTTTCTTTAAAAGCCAACCATACTGTTTCTTCATAAAAGTTTCTCGCTTCCTGTTAGACGTCCCTTTCTATAATTGAAGTCTTTTTCTATGTTTACCCTTTGCAGATTGCAGTAGGAACCGATGATGTTTACAAAACTGCCGAAGCTGTTAAACTTGCTGGAGGAAAGATTACTCGGGAACCTGGACCATTACCTGGAATCAACACAAAAATTACAGCATGCTTGGATCCTGATGGTTGGAAGACGGTATGCATCTGTGGAATTGTTATTAATCTATGGAATTTTTTACATGGAAAAATATCATGATACCCATATTGGCACCTTAACATGATTTAAGAGGGGTTTTGCGATGTGATGTTCTCTCAACCATTTTTTATTCTGTCATAGAATGAATTTAATGGGGTTATTGAGGTGATTATGACAACTACTCTTTACATGCTACATCAGTCATAATTATTCTGGAAGAACAATGCTGTCTTGCTAAGCCTGTGATCACTGGACTGGGTGCTACTAACCCATAACCACATCTGAGGATGAAAAGTCTGCCCTTGTCTTCTGGTATATGTAGGTGCTGGGGGCCTGTCTTATATAAGAACGTCAAGTAAATTGTCATTAACTCTATGAAAATGATGTGGAAACAAGGGCAAATAAATTACTATTAACAAATCTAAGGCTTTGACTGTATTGTTGATAACCAGTGAGCCCACAGGTGTGTAACATTAGATGTAATTAGATGAGCAATATACACAATATTCTCATACCCTGTTGGCATCTTCACCGTAGTTGTAGAATTGATTCATGATTCATGTGATCAAGGTCATCGTAGTTTGCTGAATGACCCTACAGACAGTGAACTGTCCACATGCTGATGGACAGTTTTTGTGGCATTTTAACTTCTCTTGCCTTGGAATTGGAGATGTAAACTGAGTTTTGAACCCCAAAAAAATTTGATAATTTGCTCATTCGCTGCATTTGAGTGGTGTGGTTCCACACTTAGAACCTGGTGAAACTTCATCTTCTGAAGATATCTGTTTCTTTATCTTCCTACTCCTGGTCCCTGAAACAGCCACCAGCTCCCTGACTCCTCGAACAGCATGCATTTTTGTGGTAGAATTGTAGCAATCTTTCATTTATTTCTGATAAATATTAGCTTTTTTCTTAAAGTTTTCCCCCTCAATGTGCAGGTGTTTGTAGATAATGTCGATTTTCTCAAGGAGTTGGAGTAGGGTCTGTTTTAAAGCGACATTGGAGCGGTCCTGGGAAGCTGAAACGAAATTGCTCGCGAAGAAATGGTGTTATTTATTGAAGCTGTCGATGATGATCCGGAGAATGTATCATATTCGATTCCGATTTTGTAGATAATGAATTGTTTACAGTTGGCCAAAAAAAAATAGAGAAGAAGAATGGTTGACTATGGCAATAAAACTTGATGTGATAGAGCGAGTTTGATCTCTTTAACGCATTTGAGATGTTTTCCTCATCTTCATTGATTTCCAACCATGCCAAGTTTTTTGCATTTAAGATGTTTTCCTCATCTTCATTGATTCCCATCTATGCCAAGTTTTTTTTGCCTTGCTGTGCATATGTATCATTTTATTAAAAATAATAATGGTCGAGTATAGACACTAAATGCGCAAGTTTTGTATTTATAAAATATATGCAACTAAAACATGGAAAAAAGGTTTATTTTGCTAGCGAATTTGTTTTTTATTGAAACAAATTCTAGGTACCAAGAGTGGGGTTTGGACTTTGGAGTGGTGGTAGTAGACTGGGTGTCAAAGATAAAACCCTAATTAAATCAAGAAAATCTATATGATTTATACATTGCGCTATAATTCTAAATTCCAGGTGGCAAAAGTAGCATAGAATTTGGATAGATGGTAAGGATTTAAATTTTCCTCATATAAAGATTAAATAGTTGTACCATGTTTCCTCTTTATTATCAATCTGAACAAGCTGGTCCGATGACCAACCCATAGTTTTTAGGGGTTCGGGCTAACCCGTTTGCAAAGAAACAGGCCAGGGTGGATTAAGGTTGACCCGTTTACTCTTCGCGCTTGATGCCAGTACTGCGCTAGCGCCTTTTATATATCCGTAAAAACCCTCTAAACCTTTAAAAAAAATTCCTTTTTTTTGCCTGGTCTAGTGGTCTGGGCTCATCAAGGTCTTATACAGAGTTGCTTCGAGCAGGAAGGAGGAATAAGGAATTGATGGCGAGTAATGCCAAGGGCGAAGATGAAAATCGAAGCCGAAACCCGGCGAAAGCCAACAACAAAAAGCGCAAGAAAGTTTTCCCCTATGGCAATTACAAGAATTACTATGGCTATCGAGTAATTTTCTTTCCTTAATCTTCGATTCTTTCTACTCCATGCGAGTTTTATTTTCCGAGAAACTTCGTAAGGAGAGTTTCAAAGTTTAGCATCATCGTTCATCGGCATTCACTTATTTATTTTTGCATTTATATATAATGATTACGAAACAATATTTATTTTTGCATTTATATATAATGATTACGAAACAACTTTTCAACTATCATAACCTGTTCAATTTGTACTTCTCCTTTAGTTTTGTTTGGTTGCTTGGAATATGGGTTATCTCTTTGAAGCGCTGGTCTCTTACCCGAGTACTTGACTTATCCAACTTTAAAAAATATATAGAACATGAAACCGGCTGCATACATGCAAATTATTTACATTTTTATTGATATATTTCTAGAGAACATACAATCGTTATTACTCTACTTTCTAAATAATTTTCGGTATTTCTAAGTCGAAAAACTCAATCAAAATATGTGATTTCGGCTTTTCCACTTCCATTCTTGTGCCACTCGGTCTTAGACTACTATACTACTGTCTGTAGTCTCATTTGTGCCATGCCGTGAAAATAGGAGTGCCCATGCTATTGTAGGGTTTGCTTCTTTTTGTGTTCATAGTAGCTTGATTTTGATGATTACAATTATTGGTGAAGATCCTATTTTTGCCTAAATATTTTTGTGTTTCAGATAGGTCAAGACCTAGATGAAGATCCTCGATTGAAAGTCTTCAGAAAGGAATGGTTTGAGCGCAAGGATTGTCTTGATATTGGCTGCAACAATGGGAGAGTTACCATTCAAATCGGTACTCCATAAAAAATTGTATTTGTGCATGATAATGTTAAAATTGAAGTCTATACCACATGCTCATGTCACTGTTGGCATGAAAAACACCGTTGTTTCGCTACTGGTTTTCATACCATGATATCAGTCAGCAACACAGGAATTTTATCATTATAAAGAACAGATAAGGTTGGTGTTTTATTATATGTTTGTTAAATCCATTATTGAGGTAAAACATTCTTGCTACTTATTATCTTTTTGCATGCAGAGCGTATTTTTTTTTTATTTTTACATGTAGTCACTGCTGTAATTTGCCATCTTCTTGAATTTTATATGATCATGATGGTGATTGGGACTAGTGATACTTCAAATGTTACTTGCTAGATCTTTTGTTGGAATTAGAATATAATAGTTGCAAGAAAAAAATGATTTGCGGTAATGTTGGTGAAAGTGGATGCTATTTTTGCCCTTTGTTTTAATGGAGGCATGGAATGTGACTGTTTTTCATTTTGAACTGTTAAAACTGACATTCATGTGAAGTCTTTATTTCTTATGCAATATTAACATGTATTGAATACTACCTTTCCCTCCTCAGCGAAGAAGTTTCTCTGCCGAAGCATTCTTGGAATTGACATTGATTATGGTAAGATTCTTATTAATCTTTATGTTTGTTCAGTAATGCTGTACTATAAGTTTGAAATGAACTTTGATTGTGAGTCTGTTACATAGTTTTCACAAACGTTCAAAATGAGAACAGCAAATGTAGAAGCTAATTCTTTATTATTTATATCTATTTGTGGAACCGTACTCATTCAGCCTACTCAAGCTATTGGGGGCACATGGCCCTGCTTTTCCAGCAAGAATATGAGAATGATTTGGACTGCACTTTTCAACGAGTAGCTTTTGGGCCTAAAAAGTTTGAAGTTATTCTGACACATGAAAATAAAACTGAATATTCTAGTTTGCAGTTTGGATGCTTGATAGGAACTTAATGAAGTAGTTTACGTTAATTTGATTCATAAATTAATCAAAAGGCAGCTGGAAGTTCTCAGTATCTGCACTTTCAAATCATATAGCATAAAAAAGTGTTTATGTTATCAATTTTTCTTTTCCAATCTTGCAGATCTGGTAAAGGATGCAAACTGGAGTCTGAGCAAAGCAGTCAGATTGGAATCTGCTGTGAAGAAACCTGCAAACGCTTCGAAGCTAAGAGTTGAGGACCATCGTGATGGTAATGTAGAACAGAGTGTTACTGTTTCGTCTAATGAAGAGCCAAGAGAGGTTTCAAGAGAACCTTCATCTGTGGAGGACAGAAATCTGCGTGATGTTGTTTCATTCCGAACAG